>JAJIBD010010288.1:0-37235 GCA_021461705.1 Cryptotis parvus | reverse complement strand
AGAAAGAAAGAAAGAAAGAAAGAAAGAAAGAAAGAAAGAAAAAAGAAAGAAAGAAAGAAAGAAAGAAAGAAAGAAAGAAAGAAAGAAAGAAAGAAAGAAAGAAAGAAAGAAAGAAAGAAAGAAAGAAAGAAAGAAAGAAAGAAAGAAAGAAAAAGAAGGAGAAGAAAAAAAGAAAGGCAAAGAAAGAAAATAGGGGGCAATAGTATATTGCCTCAAGTTGTTTCACTCAGTATCCTGGAAAGAGAAATTCATCATAGCAAAGCTCAAAATGGCTAGATTAATCAATAACTGCTACTTCTCTAGTACTGTGAGTCAAGAATTTTGCTGTTCGGCAGTGAACAGAGGACAAACCTGAAGAAGCTAGAAATGATGGTCAGCCCACAAGGGAATCAGCTATAATACATGGCATGCAGCAATCCTCTACTATCATTGAGCATATAAAGGCTAAACTTCCATCTAAGTCACTGACAAAGTATATAGTGACACTATATTGATAAGCAAATGTGGTTAACAGTGTATAGCTATTATCATATTACCACGTAAGAGGATCCTCCCAATTTTCTTAGAAATGCTTTAAATTTCATAAATATTATAATAGTTAAAAGAGTACATTGAGAGTAAATTGTCCTTGCTGAATGGTATTTTGATGATAACTTTATTTAGAACATAGAAAAGCATATCTGTAGCATAGCTGATCTCTATTTGTACTACACTCTGATGAGTTTATTATCATTTTTAATTTTTAATTAATTTTTATGGAATCACCATGCAACATGCCATTATAAGTTCATTTATGTTAAGATTTCAGTAGTACAGTGTGTGTCATTGTACTACTGAAATTTTATGTAATTCATCCTTCTAACAGTACGCATTCCCTAATACCAATATGGCTTGTTTCCTCAAGCCTCAGAACTGACCTTTAGAGAAGGCAATTTTCCTCTACTCCCTCACTTTCTTTATTAGCAAACTGTTTTTTGAAAAACAACACACTTTTTTATTATGCATTTTATCATTCTGTTCTATAAATAAGGACATTATACCTTAAAGGGAGGCAATCGAACTACATTATTTTTAACTCCTATAAATTCTTTTTTTTCTGGGTTTAGCAAACTTGTAAGTCACCATAGCAATCATATACCTCTAGGACAGGGTGCTTTATTTCTTTATATGTTTTCTAATTTAATTTTTTATTTAAACACCATGATTTACAAAGATTATCACAATACCATTCTGAGAAAGACTCAGATTTCAACACCAAAGCCACCACCAGTGTGTTTCCAAGATCAAAGACCCTCATTTCCCACTGATCCCCAATCTCCATACCTGATCCCTTAGCCAGCATTAATTATAATGATCATTAAACCTGTATATGGCAATAGTTTGATAAAGTCATGACTATTTTTCTGGTTTGTTGTGGGCGAATCTGGCCAATTTCTGTTCTTGCAATCACTTTCTGAGTTTCTAGAACATAGTTGGTTTCTGTTGTTCAACCCCAAATTGGCTATCGCTGCATCACAGGGCAACACTTATTTCAAATATTACTCAACCTTTGTTTGAGCTTGTTCTAAGCATACCCAGCATAATAAATACCCTATGCTTGTTGGGGCTAGTTCTCTAAATACGGTCGATGAATATATTCTTAGACAAAAAGTCAAGAGAAATTATTGAATCTCAACTGAATCCATTGTGCCATTTGGGCCCACTGTAAAAGAAATTATTGATATGTTCCAACAGACCAGACTTCCTACCCTACAGTTGCGATTGTATGCCCCAAACTTAATTCTATAAAATGTGGTAGGATACTGGGTACATCAGTATACCAGGTTTTGTGATATCACACAGACACTAAGATGCTACACCATGGGGAGTGCCTGTAGCAGCTCTGCCCTGTGTGTCTGTGTCTCTGCCTAATGGCCACAGCAGCTGGAAGCATTTTGTGGGCTGGTCAGCTGGGCTTTCCATCAGGGCAGAAGTGGGGCAATCTTTCTTAACAGAAAGATTTGGATATTTCACATTTGGCTAACATGAAAAACCACTGAAGCACAATACCCACACACTTTGAAATGAGTTACTTTTCTCTATCTGACTTTTCGTATTATTGAGTTAGGATTACATCAATAGCAGTATGAAAATTGAAACTAAAATAAAAAACTCTATTAACTATATAGTACTCTTCTGTTAAAGAATTAAAACTTCTCACTGATATAATTTGACAAGCTTTTTTATTTCACATCTATATTGTTGTGACCTGCACAATTCAGGGTTTAGTAAAGACAGGTCTCCATAGAATTAGCTAGAACTGGATTTACATTAGTGTTGATTAGGTAATAAGTATGATTTGTTTTCTGATTTCTGTTTGGTCATTTAGAAAGTTTGAATTATCATCCTCAATGAAGAGTGATATTATGATATGGATTTCTTATAAGGTGTAGTTATGTCTTCTGGAAATGTGAGTTACCATGAATAGTCTTGGTCGACATGATGAACTCAGATAGTCTCTCACCCTATTCATTCATTCTAGGCCAAGGGTCCAGATATGGAGTTCTTTGACCTATTTTCTCAGTCCTATCTTGTCATTAAAATCAACAACTATGATCTTGTCGGAGGTGTATATTCTTTATAAAAATCCTCCACTTCCATGTAGAATTTCACAATTTCTTCTTCCTTGTATATGAATGTTGGTGCACAGACAAGGAAGATAGAAACTGCTCAGTAGTTTCTCTTCAAGTGTAACCATCCTATATGGTTTGTTAGGTAGTCAAATGAATGATGCTCATGGCCAGGTTTATGTTGAAAAGGACACCGTCACCACCAACACCTCTGTTGTCTCAAGTTCGCGGAACAGTTCTCCGGTATCAAAAACGGTGTGATGCAATTGAAGCTTTCTCGTCTTGGTCAGTCCAATGATGTCATACTTGATCTATTGTGTTTGCACCATCAGGTCTTCGATATATGTTTCTGATGCCAGTGCACATGGATTGAAAGTACAGAGAGTCATTTTAGTCTTTCTTTTGGCAGCCTCGTTTGGCCCTGAGATTTTTACCAGTCTCTCATTGCTCGTCCTTCTTAGTGCTGCCGCACTTAGGGCTCTTTCAGGGTCAGGGGAATAAACATTGTTTTTGCTAGTTTTTGCATATCAAAATACTCGAGGGAAAGCTTGACAAGCTCTGCCATGCGGACAGTATACTCTCAGTAGCATGCCGGGCTCTCTAGAGGCGTGGGTAGAATATTCTTGGTAATTTACAAATGGATCGCAACGGAGAAAGCTTGTAGCAGCTCTTCCTGGTGTATCTGGGTCTGTGTTCAAGAATACCTAGTCTTGAAATAGTTTCCTCTGTAGGGTGGGTCTCTGACCAGTCAGGCTTGAGATTGGCTTACTCTCTTGGGTGAAGCTCTGATGAGTTGTGGAGTCCAGAATGATGAAAAACACAGCCAGCATGATGTGGTTATTCTATTGGGTTCTTTACTGACTCTATGGGATTGTGGGCTCAGGTCAAATATCTTTCTCTGTCCCAGACACCTCGTGGTCAGTGGAGTACAGTAAGTGCAATGGGGAGAGCTGGTAGAATCTCCGTGTGGTGTACCTATGTCTGAATATATGCGTTGGACATGGGAATCTCCTGGTGGACAGTTCCAAAATGAAGTTGGCCAAATCATATTCAATGGACGGTTTTGCCTGATGAAAGTTGCTGTCATCCCAAGCTTCTAAACAGGACCGGACCACCATCTCTTTTGTGCAAAATTCTACTTCACAGAAAGGGGAGAAAAAGATACAAAGTTTACAAAAAGACCTCTCAAAATGACCACCAAGTGGGAACTCTTTGACACCATTGAGGCAACATGGGAAGATGCAATTATTGATGACATTGATGAAGAATACAACCGACTTGTTACAGAATTTCCTGATTGGGGAAAGAATGCTGAGGGAGAGAAAGACACAAAAAGGACGCCTGTTTGCAAAAACCCTCGAGCTCACTCCCAACTCCCGCTTGTCCTTGACCAACAATAAGACCAAGATGATTGCCCTCCAACGTCATGATGGATCTATCACATCTGCCAGAAAGGCAATAGTTAAGATTTTCCATTACTTCTACTCATGTTTCTTTTTAGCCACATCCATTTGCCCACATACCAAATTCCACAGGATGGATATGTCTTTCCTAACATTCTCCTACTGATATCCGGCATGCCATATCGTCAGTAAAGAAGTGAAGATCACCTGGCCCAGACAAAGTCAGACCCGGACACCTGAAGAACCTGGCTCAGCTCTTCACATGCTACCTGTCTGAATGCAAGGTTCCCTCCCAATGGAAAACCAGCAGGACAGTTCCACAGTTCAAGAAGGGAGACATCCATGAAATTGGCAACTATAGCCTGATCTTTCTGTTGTCTGTCATCTACCAGCTCTACATTAGATTCATCCTGAACAGGATTGGCAGAACATTAGATGAAGGACAACCATGTGTGCCAACTGGCTTCCAAAAAAGAATTCAGCACAATCAACCATATTCACATAGTAACCAAGCTCATTGAGGTTTGTAGGTAGTTCAAGATGCTGCTCTGTCTCATATTCATTGATTTCAAGAAAGCCTTTGATCCTGTTGAAACTGAAGCAGTCGTTGAAGACCAAGCCAAACGGGCATTCAAACCCAATAATCAAGATTCTTTGTGAACTGTATTACTGATTCACCACCAGGATCTCACCATTCTACAAGAAAGTTATCATTGATGTCAAAAGAGGGGTTCAGCAGGGTGAACCCATTTCACTGAAAGACTTCAGTGCCACCCTCGAGAACGTCATGGGACAATTAGAATGGGAAGTTATTGGAGTGAAGATAGATGGTTGGCAACTACACCACCTCCGCTTCTCTTATGACATCATTCTATAAGACCAAACATGAGCTAAGCAGCACAAATGCTGGCTGACTTTTGACCAAGAATGTAGAAAGATATGTCTACAGCTGAATCTCAACAAAACAATGTTCATGAAACATGAACTAGCTCCAGATGCTCCATTCACTCTCAATGGAACAAACATCTTTGAATGCAGCAGTTAGGTATACCTAGGTTGAGAACTCAACATGATGAATGACCTAAACCTGAACTGCACAGGAAGAAGAGAGTGGCATGGAACGCCTCCAAGAGAGTCGAAGAAATAGATAAAAGGACAAAGAATCTCCAGCCTTGGGCACATCTCTTCACCTCCACCTTTCTCCCTGCATTAACAAACACCTCAGAAACATGGGCCCTCTGATATAGTGTAAGAACGCTATTCAGGTCTCCCAAAGTAGAATTGAAAGAGCTATGCTTGGAATATCACATCTTAAGAGAATTAAGTAGATTCTACTAAGCTTTGCTAATACAAATAAAAGATAATTATATTTGATCTTCACATTTTATTATGAATCAATACTTATATACTCCAAACTGCAGTTGATGTATCTTAGAAAAGATATCCAGTCATCGATTTTAGGGCACTCTGGTTGCTTCCAAATTCTGGCTATTGTGAATACTGCTGCTATGAACATAAAAGTAGGGATGGTGCTTCCGCTGCGTATTTTTGGTTTCCCAGAGTAGATTCCCAGGAGAGGTATGGCTGGGCCAAATGGGAGTTCAATTTCTAGTCTTTGGAGGAATGTCCATATTGTTTTCCAGAAAGGCTGTACCAGCCGGCATTCCCACCAACAATGGATGAGTGTCCCCTTTTCCCCACATCCACACCAGCACTTGCTCTTGCTCTTTTGAATATGTGCCAGTCTCTGTGGTATAAACTGATATCTCATTGTTGTTTTGATTTGCATCTCTCTGATGATTAGTAATGATGAGCATTTTTATATGTTTTTGGCCATTCGAATTTCTTCCTTGCTGAAGTTTCTGTTCATTTCTTCTCCCCATTTTTTGATGGTGTTCTTTGTTTTCTTCTTGTAAAGTTCTACCAATGCCTGATATATCCTGGATATTAACCCCTTATCAGATGGGTATTGGGTGAATATTCTTTCCCATTCTGTGGACTGCTTTTGTATCTTAGTCACTGTTTCTTTTGAGGTGCAGAAGCTTTTTTAGTTTCATGTAGTCCCATATGTTTATCTTTTCTTCTAGTTGCTTTGTTAGTGATGTTTCGCCTTTGAAAATGTCTTTAGCTTCAATGTTGTGGAGGGTTTTACCTATATTTTCTTCAATGTACTTTATGGATTCAAGTCTGATATTGAGAAGTGTAATCCATTTTGATCTGATTTTTGTGCATGGTGTTAGACACAGGTCCAAATTCATTTTTTGCATGATGCTGCCCAGTTTTCCCAACACCACTTGTTGAAGAGGCTTTCTTTACTAAATTTTGGCCTCTTTGAACCTTTATCAAAGAGTAAATGATCATGTGTTTGAGGTGAGGTTGTCAGGATACTCAATTCTATTCCATAGATCCACAGGTCTGTTTTTATTCCAATACCACACTGTTTTAAATACTACACTCTTGTAATACATTTTGAAGTTGGGAAAGGTGATGCCTCCCATCTTCTTTTTCCCAAAGATTGTTTTAGCTATCCTTGGCTATTATTGTTCCATACAAATTTCAGAGTGTTTGGTCAATTTCTTTGAATAATGTCATGGGTATCCTTATAGGGACTGCATTGAATCTGTACAAAACTCTAGGGAGTACTACCATCTTGATAATGTTGATTCTCCCCCATATATGAGCAGGGAATATATTTCCATTTCCTTGTGTCCTCTTTTTATCTCTTGGAGCAGTGTCTTGTAGTTTTCTTTGTACCGATCGTTTATACACTGGGTTAAGTTGATTCCTAGGTATTTGATTTTCTGTGGCACAACTCTAAATGGAATAGTTTCCTTAATATCCCTTTTTTCTCTTCCATTATATGTATATAGGAAAGCCACTGACTTTTGGGTTTTGATTTTGTATCCTATAACTTTCAACAATTATTAGCACACTGTTCCCTTCTCTGTCATAACTAACCTCTGACACCGACATGTTTGTTTTTGATTCAACCTTTGACAAGACCTCATGATCCTTGTTCTTCCTGACTTTGGGTTTTAGTTTCATTATTTATATATATATATATATATATATATATATATATATACATATATATGTATATATGTATATATGTATATATACATATATATAGCTAGCTGTGCCGTATTTTATATGCCAAACACCAGTAATAATTATAGACCTTTTTCCCATGACCTGATGGAATGGTTTTGAGGCTCTTTATGTTTTATGTTCCTGGAGCAAGCAGAGGCCTTTGGGCTCTATTAGCATGAGACAGGACTTATGGAGATATTACTGGTGCCCTTCCGAGCAAATCGATGATGAATGGGAAAACAGTGATACAGTGATATATATATATATATATATATATATATATATATACATATATACGTATTTGTACGTATATACATATATACATAAAGCAATAAATGCAGTCATTCTATATCTGTCTTTTTTTCCTTCTGGCTAATTTACTGAACATGATCCCTCAATGGCCATCCATTTATAGGCAAATTTCATAACTTCATTTTTCCTAACAAATGCATAGTATTCCATTGTGTAGATGTACCAGAGTTTCATATCTGGTCATAAGTTCTCAGGCACTCTGATTGTTTCCAGATTGTGCCTATTGCAAACAGTGCTGCTACAATAATCAAGTGCAGTCATGTTTCTGTTGTGTGTTTTTGGCTTCCGAGGGTATATCCCCAGGAGTGGTATGGCTGGGTCGAACAGAAGCTCAATTTCTATTTTTTGGAGGTATGTCCATATTGTTTTCCCGAAAGGCTGTATCAGTCGACATTCCGACAAGAGAGGGATGAGAGTTCATTTCTCTCTGCATTCACACCAGCGTTTGTTGTCCTTGCCTTTTTTGGATATGTGCCAACTCCGTGGTGAGAGACGACAACTCATTGTTTGATTTGTGTCTCTCTATGATTAGTGATTATGAACATTTTTTCATATGCATTTTGGCTATTTGAATTCTTTGTCAAAATTTCTGTTCATATATTCTCCAATTTTTTTATGTGGTTGGCTAATTTCTACTTGTCTTTACAAGGTCTACCTGTTCCTGATATATCCTGGATATTAATCACTTCTCAGATGGGTTTTCGAGTGAATAATCTTTTTTATTCTGTGGACTGTCTTTGTATCTTCTTCACTGTTTCTTTTGAGGTGAAGCATTTTAGTTTCATATAGTATCATATGTTTATCTTTGTTTCTACTTGCTTTGTTAGTGTTGATCATCTTTGAAGATAAATTTAACTTCAATGTTGGGAGGGGTTTTCTATATTTTCTTTGATTCAGTTTATGGATTAAGAACTGATATTGAGAACTTTAATCCATTTGATCTGATTTTGGTGTATGATGTAAACAGAGGTCCAAATTCATTTTTTGCATGTAGTTGCCCAGTTTTCCCAGCCCACTTGTTGAAGAGGCTATCCTTGCTCCATTTAGTACTTTTTGTTCCTTTATCAAAGATTAAATGAGCATGTGTTAGAGGATGGGTGTCAGGATACTCAACTCTATTCCATAGGTCCACAAGTCTGTTTCTATTCCATTACTATGTTGTTTTAATTGCTACTGCTTTGTAGTAGAGTTTGAAGTTGGGAAAAGTGATGCCCCCCATCTTCTTTTTCCCGAGGATTGCTTTAGCTATTTCAGGAGTGTTGTGTCAATTTCCTGAAGAATGTTATGAGTTTCCTTATAGGTACCACATTGAATCTGTACAAAGCTCTAGGGAGTATTGCCATTTTGATAATGTTAATTTTATCAATCCATGAGCAGGGAATTGGCTCCAATTCCTCTGTTCCTCTCCTATTTCTTAAAGCAATGTTTTGTAATTTATTTTGTAGAGATATTTTACATTCTTACTCAAACTGTTTCCTAGGTATTAGATTTTCTGTGGCACAATTGTAAATGGAATCGCTTTTTAATATACCTTTCTTCTCTCATTATATGTATACTGGAAAGCCATTGACTTTTGAGTACTGATTTTGTACCCTGCCACTCTAACATAAACAACTATAGTTTCTAGGAGTTTTCTGATAGATTTTAGGATTCTCTAGGTTTAATATTATGTCAACTGCAAATAGTGATAGCTTGACTTCTTCCTTGTCTATTCGGATGCCCTTAATGTCCTTTTTCTTCTCTGACTGTTAGGTCAAGTACTTCGATTACTACACTGAATAAAAGTGGTGAGAGTGGGCAACTTTGTCTTTTCCCTGATCTTAAGGGAAGGCTTTCAATTTGTGCCCATTGAGAATGATACTCACTGTGGGCTTTTGGTAGATGGCTTTGAATAATTAGAGGAAGGTTCCTTCAATTCCCGTTTTCAGGAGGCTTATAATCATGAATGGGTGTTTGAAATGTCAAATATTTTCTCTGCATCTATTGATACTATCATATGGGTTTTTTCTCTTATTGATATGATGTATTATGTAGATTGACTTGCAAATGTTGAATGGACCTTGCATACCCGGGATAAATCCTACTTGGTCATGATGTATAATCTTTTTGATGAGTCTTTGGATTCTGTTTGCTAGTACTTTGTTGAAGATCTTAGCATCTGTGTTCATCAGGGAAATTGGTTATAGCTTTCTTTTTTTGTGTTGTATCTGCCTGCTTTGGGTATCGAGGTGATATATGCCTCATAGAATCAGATTGGGAGTGTGTTTGTTTCTTGTATTTCTTGGAAGCGGTTGAAAAGGAATGGCAGTAGGTCCTTCTTAATGGTTTAGAAGAATTCACTAGTTAATCCATCTGGACCTGGGCTTTTGTGTTTGTGGGGACGTTTATTACTGTTTCAATTTCCTCAATGGTATAGGCTTATTTAGGTATTTCTGGTCTTGTTTGATTGTGGGAGGTTATAGGACTTCAGGTATTTATTCATTTCTTCTAGGTTCTCATGCTTCATGGCATACAGTCTCTGAGAGTAATCTCTGATGATCTTTTGGATTTCTGTTTTTCTGTTGTGATGTCCCCATTTTCATTTCTGATTATGTTTATTTGGATTCTCTCTTTCCCTGTCCTTACAAGTCTTGTCAGTTCTCTCAATTTTGTTTATGTTTTCAAAGAACTAGCTCTTGGTTTCATTAATCTTTTTGGATTATTCTTTGAGTTTCCAGCTCATTGATTTCCTCTCTAAGTTTTATTATTTCCTACTTTCCCCTGGGTTTGGCTCCTATTGTTGGTCTTTTTCTAAGATTATGAGCTTTGAAGTCTGGATGTCAATGTGAGCTATTCCTTTTTGATGATTAATGCTTTCAAAGCTATGTACTTTCTTCTTAGCACTGTATTTGCTGTGTCCCAAAAGTTCTGATGTTGGTGTCTCCTTTTCATTTGTTTCCAGAAAATTTTGAAAATCCTCTTTGAATTCTTCTATGACCAATTGGTTGTTCAGCAGTGACCTGTCAATTTCCAGGATTTGGTTTGACCCACCTATTGCATGGGGGGGCACCATTTTGCACATCTGGACTTCCCTCTCGTCAGAACTCCACCCAGCGACAGCCTATCACAGCCTGGATCATCGACAGCCACCTTGAAGCAGTTTTTTTTTTCCAATCCGGCCCAGGTATGCTGAACCAGAGACTCTCAGACATGGGGCAGAGCTGCTACTTGCTCTCCCTGTGCCCAGCCAATCATGAGGAGCCCGGGGGCATGGCAGGTTCTAGCCCTGGCCTGCCACCCAGCAGTGCCTCACAACAAGCCAGATGACTCCCCTGCTCCACGGAGGTCACCATTTTCCACATCTGGACTTCCCTCTCGTCACAACTCCACCCAGCAAACCAGACTATCATAGCCAGGCTCACGCGGCCTCTAGCGGAAGTGTGGTTCATCAATAAATTCTTTATTTAGGGGTTAATACAGGAGTATGCCACCAGCCCACAAACCTGGCAAGGTGCTCGTGTCGTATTTGATACGCCAAATGCCAGTAACATTTATATTAGGTCATTCCCATGACCTAATATATTGGTTTGAGGCTCTTTATGTTCCTGAAGCAAGCAGATGCCTTTGGGTTCTACTAGCATGAGACAGGACATATGGAGATATTACTGGTGCCCGCTCTAGCAAATAGATGATAAACGGGAAGATAGTGATAGTGATAGTGATTGGTTTTACTCCCTGTTCTGTGCATCGTTGTTTTCCATTTTCAGTGCATTATGGTCTGAAAAGATAGTTGACACCATTTCTATCTTTTTAATTGTATTGTGTATATTATGTGGATCATCACATGGTCTATATCGGAGAATGTTCCATGTGCACTGGAGAAAAATATGTGTTCAGATTTTTTGGAATGAAAAGCCCTGTATATATCACCAGCACCCTTTCTTCCATTTATTCCTTCAGGGCCAGTTTATCCTTGGTGAGTTTTAGTCTTGTCTATCTATCAATGGTTGATAAAGCAGTTTTGATGTCTCCATATATTTTTGTGTTACTGTTAATGTCTTCTCTGAGGTCTATTAGCAGGTTTTTAAGAATTTTGCTAGTCTCTCTTGAGTGTATATATGTTTAGTAGTGTAATTTCTTCCTGATATACGTACCGCTTAATTATTAAGTAATGGCCTTCTTATCCCTTCTAACCTTTTTCAGCCTGAAGTTTATATTGTCAGATACTAATATCGTCACCCTGGTCTTTTTGGAGGAGTTGTTGGTGTGGAGAATTGTCTTCCATCCTTTGATTTTGAGTAGGTGTTTGCTCTAATTATTCAGATGTGTTTCTTGTAGGCAACAGAATGTTGCATTCAGTTTTTTAATCCATTTTACCTACTGTTTTTCTTAATAGGTGCATTTAGACCATTGACATTGAGAGAGATTATCATCATAGGAATTTGTGCTATCTTTATCTATAAGTCTGATGAGCTTATAGATAAAGGTTGGTCTATCTTACACTATCTCCTTCAGTCCTTTTTTACAGTGAGTTCTGTGTCTATGAAGCACAACAACCTCAGTTTATTTTACTAATTTTTAGACTTGAGACTTATACCATTGGGATTGGTATCCAAATATTTAATGCCTGATACCCACCTGTCAATATCTTTGAAATCACAGATCTAAGCAATTTAAAATATACCTTCAAACACCAAGAAAACCAGTGAATTGGTTTCCAATAGACATAGGCGTACACTCAAACAACTGGTAATCTTTCATTGTAGTTTAATATTATTTGTAGTTTCTGGCCAAGATCTATAATCCGGCAGGTAGGGCATTTGCTTTGCATGTAGTCAACCTGGATTGGATTCTCAGCATTCTATATTGTCCACCAGAACAGCCATGAGTAATTTCTGAGTGCAGAACAGGTGTTACCCCTGACTATCGTTGGGTGTGACCCAAAAAAAAAAAAAAAAAAAAAATTATTATAATTTTTCATATTAAAACACTATGTAAAATATTATATTTTCATGTGTCACACCCATACTATTGATCTGATCTTTATAAATTCTGATTTTTTGGGCGCCAGAGCGATAGCCCAGCCGGTAGGGAATTTAACCTGCAGGCGGCCGGCCTTTTGCCAGCCCTGGTTTGATCCCCCGCATCCCATATGGTCCCCTTAGCACCACCAGGAGTAATTCCTGAGTGCAGAGCCAGGAGTAACCCCTGAGCATCACCGGGTGTGACCAAAAAATAAAAAAAAAAAATTCTGCTTTTTCTCATTCTCACTAACAAAAAAAAAACTCTTTAAAAGCAGAACTAAATTATTTTGGGTTTTAGTCCACTATGGAATATGAGTATGGCAATGCATTAGCTCAGAATAAGAGAGAAATTATTTTCTGGAAGTGAAAAGGCAAGTAAATGGGAAAAAGTTCATTTCCTTAAGAGAGGGTATGCTTCCCACTTAGAAACCGGAAATAGACTACAGTAAATAATGGATATTGTTCATATGTGTGTTCGCAACTATTTCCTAAGACTTTAAAACTTTGTGGTAGGCACTTAGTTTTCTTGAGTATATGTACAGGGATAGTACAAATAGACAATGAAGCCTACATTCATACTGATCACATGGGCTTATGCAATGATTGTGAATTCTAAGTAAACAATATTAACACAGTTAATGATTCCATACTTTGATTGATGATGTGATATGTCTGAATAACTTTGTCTGGAAATCAATAAAATGCTAAAGGAGCATGCATTTAAAAGTGATGCCACATTTCAAAATTATAATATATCTCAAATCCTTTTCTGAAACATATAACTTGTATAAAAAATCATACAGACTTCACACACTATGTTGTGTTTTTTACTTTCAATATCTGTCAACAAATATGATACAGACTCACTAATGTCAGACATACGATATTTCCACTAGAATGATTTTTGATCATCAGAGACTACAAGAATATAGTACTCAGTTAATTCTTTAGGAATTACATGAATGGATACATAGAGAAAATTACATGTTCTTATTCTTTATATACAGGGTTTTCAAATTTAATAATAAATGATTGAATTAAATTAAAATACTCTATAGTTTTGACTCAAGAAATGGGGCAGAGCTGCTACTTGCTCTCCCTGTTCTCAGCCACTCACGAGGTGCCCAGGAGGGATGGCGGGTTTTAGTCCTGGCCCGCCACCCCAGCAGAGCCTTGCAACAAGCCAGACGACCCCCACTCCAGGAGGGCCTCCATTTTCCACATCCGGACTTCTCTCTCATCAGAACTCTACCCAGCAGACCAGCCTATCACAGCCCGCTGGCTTGCACGGCCGCAAGCGGTCTCGCGGTTCATCAATAAATGCTGGACTTAGAGATGACTACAAGAGTATGCTACCTGCATGGCAGAGCCTGGCAAGCTACAGTGTTGTATTTGATATGCCAAATACCAATAACAATTATAGACCTCATTCCGGAATGGATTGAAGCTCTTTATGTTCCTGGAGCAAGCAGATGCCCTTGGGCTCTACTAGCATGAGACAGGACATATGGAGATGTTACTGGGGCTCGCTCGAGCAAATTGGTGATGAACGGGAAGACACTGATACAGTGATCGAGTGATAATTTTGACTAAGAAATATGTAAACACCGTGTGTACAAAACAATTACTTCTTAATAATATTTTTTAAAATATACTGGGAAAGTGTTAATATAAAATGACTAATAAATATACTTTTGTGCTAAAAACTTGATAATATACAGATGCTAGCATTTTTAAATAAATTAGATTTGGTCTTAATAATTTTTGACATTCTCAATAAAAAGAATTAATGAAAGAAAATTGATATAGTAATTTTTCTTGAACAACTTGATTAAGGAATTATTTAATAACTAAATTTTCTCATAAGGAAACCTTCATGGGAATTTGTAATATAGGACTTGAATAAGGTTTATATAATGGCAGGTCTCCCCTTATTGTGCGTACACATTCACAATATTTATAAATTTATTCTTCAGAGACAAAAAAATTCAGTGAGGCTTTATGTTATTAGTCAATTTTACGGTAATAATAAAGTTATATAAGATGTAGTTTAAAATACAATGTTTGGTGAATTTCTAACTGTAAAATGATGCTAATTAAGACTTTGAAAAAATTACTAGTCATTGTCCCTCATCAATCAGTTACTTCAAGGCTATTTTGAAAATGAAGAAAACAAGATGTGTTTTTATTTGATCACTGTCAATTACAAAATTATTCATGATAGGGTCTCCAGTATGCAATATTCTAAAAAAATTCCATCACTAAGTCCGTACCCTTCATTCCTCTAACATCACCAAAGGCTATCTTTTCTTTTTTTCTAATTTATTATTTTTACAATTACAAAGATATACAATTAAAAAGTTAATATTTGGGTTTTGGTCATACAGTGTTCCAGCACCCATCCCTCCACCAGTGCCCATCTCCCACCACCAATGTCCCCGGTTCCCCCACTCCCCCCAGCCCTCATCCATGGCAGGTTCTTTATTTCTTTCCCTTTCTCTCTCTTTCTCTTTTACTTCACTTCCAGACTATGGATTACAGAACATACATTAAAGGGTTGCCATGTGTATCTTTTTGCCTCTATTTAATGCTCAGTTCTAGGTTGGCATTAGTACCCTCGACAATTGTTAGCACACTGTTCCATTTTCGTCTTACCTAGCCTCTGACTCCCACACTTTTGTGATAATTTCCAACTTTGACAAGACCTCCTGATATATGTTTCACTTGGCCTTGGATATTGGTATCATAATATGTACATATATATTTATGTTATGCAAATAAATGCAGTCATTCTGTATCTGTTTCTCTCATTGTGGCTAATTTCACTCAACATAATCTACTCCATGTCCATCCATTTATAGGCAAATTTTATGACTGTGTCTAACACCATGCACAAAAAAGATCAAAATGGATTAAAGACCTCAATGTCAGACTTGAATCCATAAAGTACATTGAAGAAAATATAGGAAAAACCCTCCACGACATTGAAGCTAAAGGCATCTTTAAAGGTGAAATATCACTAACAAAGCAACCAGAAGAAAAGATAAACATATGGGACTACATGAAACTAAAAAGCTTCTGCACCTCAAAAGAAACAGTGACTAAGATACAAAGGCAGTCCACAGAAAGGGAAAGAATATACACCCAATACCCATCTGATAAGGGGTTAATATCCAGGATATATCAGGCACTGGTAGAACTTTACAAGAAGGAAACAAGCAACCCCATCAAAAATGGGGAGAAGAAATGAACAGAAACTTCAGCAAGGAAGAAATTCGAATGGCCAAAAAACATATGAAAAAATGCTCATCATCACTAATCATCAGAACAACAATGAGATATCAAAACAAACAATGAGATATCAGTTTATACCACAGAGACTGGCACATATTCAAAAGAGCAAGAACAAGTGCTGGCGTGGATGTGGGGAAAAGGGGACACTCATCCATTGTTGGTGGGAATGCCAGCTGGTACAGCCTTTCTGGAAAACAATGTGGACATTCCTCCAAAGACTAGAAATTGAACTCCCATTTGCCCTAGCCATACCTCTCCTGGGAATCTACTCTGGGAAACCAAAAATTTGCAGCGGAAACACCATCCCTACTTTTATGTTTATAGAAGCATTATTCACAATAGCCAGAATCTGGAAGCAACCAGAGTGTACGAAAATCGATGACTGGATATCTTTTCTAAAATACATCAACTGCAGTTTGGAGTATATAAGTATTGATTCATAATAAAATGTGAAGGTCAAAATAATTATCTTTTATTTGTATTAACAAAGCTTAGTAGAATCTACTTAATTCTCTTAAAGTTTGCATTGCTAAGTTTAAATATAAAAAAGTAAATAATATAGACATGACAAGGATAATAAAGTAAATGATCATTTTGGGCCTAGTTAGTGAGCACATAGTTACAGCATGTGCCTTCCATGCTGCCAATTGTTTTTTTTTCAGAGTATTTGAATACATTTTATTTTTTTTTCAATGTCGTTTTTACAAATATTTTATTATACCACAATGAGATAAACAATTACAAAAATGTTCATGGTTGGGTTTCGGTCATATAGTGTTCCAGAACCCATCCCTCCACCGGTGCCCATCTCCCAGAGCCAATGTCCTAGATTCCCTCCACTCTCTCCTAGCCTGCCTCTATGGCATGCTCTTTATCTCTTTACTCTCTTACTCTTTCTCTCTCTCTCTCTCTCTTCCTTCTCTTACATAATGTGGATTGTAATACATGCATATATATATATATGTATATATATATATATACTTTGTTTCTAATCTCCAGTACCATATATGGTTCCAAAAGCTCTTATATGAATATGACTTGATTACAGAGCCAAAATGAAACACTGCCCACCACTAGAAGTGCCCCCCAAAATGATTAGCAATGAACAAATAATGGAATACATAATTTTTAAATTTATTTAAATTTTTAAATAAATTATTTGTAGAATTTGTCTAGTTAAAACTCAGACAGCCTCTTGAACCATGCTGGAGATGATTTCCATACTATTATCTCTGAAGAATCAAAAACAAAGCATTCAGGAATCACATAGAATCAATAATAGTTAACACGGATTATGAGATATTGTAAAAAGTTAGAAAGTGACTTTCCCAGTAAGAAACACCATCTTAGCCCACTGGCACTGGCAAGGATAATATACAAACATTACCAACACATACATTATTATAATCAATGTTTAGTTTAGAACTACTCTTTGTACAGCTCATATTGGAATAACAGATGCACTCAAATTTTGTAGCAAACTCTTCCATGTCTGGAACTGTAGCATTCCCATGCACTTCATATTTGTTGTAGTCCCCACTTCCAATGCTAAAATTTTCTGGGTTCAGATGAAGATAGTCGCTTGAGTTCCAGTTTTTCTAATACATATTCCTTGGTCTTGACAAAGCACTTGGCTACACAGTTTGGCTGCAAGGGTGACATTCAGTAAGTAAGGATTGAAGACAGTGTTCATGTAATTGCTTAGGTTCTGGCAAGTGTGCTGTAAATTAAAAAAGCTAATAGCATCAAGGACACAATCACATACTTGGAAATTTATTCACTCTGTAGAGGGTTTTTTACAGAGAAATAAGTACAATAAAGCAAGAACAAAATAATTTCAGTAAGAAAGAAACTCAGTAATTGAAAAGGACAAATTTTTAAAATTCTTTACTTGTTCAAGCAAATTGTATCAAAAGATTTATGGTAGAATAGGAAAAAAATTTACCTTCCATTTTATGCTACTAAAAAAATCACATAATTGAGACTTAATATAACCTAGCCTTGTTCTCCATTGGTTTTTAATGCAGTAATTTGAATAAGAAAACATACATTAAATGAAAAATAATACAGAATGAATGTGGCTTGGTTTATACCCACTTCACCAAGATTTTTTTTTCCTATGTACAGTTCATAAACTCCAGCCCAAAATGAGTACTTATGTGCACAGAATCGGGAGTAAGTTCTAGAAACCTTAAGCCTTTTGGCCCAAAACAAAATTTAATGTCTCTTAAGTTATGGACTGTGTGAGTCTCATTCATATTCATCAAAGAATATTGATCTAATGTTAAAGAACACTCAAATTCTTATTGAATGATTTTGGCTTTAGTATCTGTCAAATAAGAATAAAAGATATGTCTCCTAGTGTTATTGTAAACAAGAAAGATATGATTTAGCATATGAAGCTGCATAACACAAAGTTTACAGAAGCATACCTTGATCATCAATATATTTAATATAATGAATATATAATTTATCAAGAAAATTTCAACCTCATGGAAATTAGTGACTTCTAAATGAGAGCTGAAAAGATATATACACATATATATGTATTCACATATGTATATTACACACACATACTCCTGTTCACATTGTATTTTAAATGTTTTATTAGGTCAGAATCAGGCATGTCATTTCCAAATGTATTTTTCTGTCAAAATATGAGTATCAATGCGAAAATCAATTCATTCTCAAATAAAAGATATACAATTTGTGGGACTCGAGCAATAGCCTAGTGGGTAGGGCATTTGCCATCCATGCGGCAGGACCCAGGTTCGATCCCCGGCATCTCATTGGTCTCCCGAGCATAGCCAGGAGTAATTCCTGAGTGCAAATCCAGGAATATACCTTGAGATTGCTGGGTGTGACCCAAAAAAGAAAAAAAATCTATAATTTGAACACTATCATGTCAAAAGGGATGGTATTTTATATTTAATTTTAGACACAATCTGTCTACATTTTTCACATAGCTGTAATGATAGCTAAGGTGAACAAAGAACTAAATAAACCATTTTCAATCATGCGTCATAAACCTGACTTTTAGAGGTTATTTCTGCCACCACACTAATCTCAAAAAAATGAAACAGATGAATGGCTTGCTTACATTTCATCACAATTGTTTGCTTGCTTTAAAACTAGCTATTGCAATTACACCTGATACAACAGGTGTCTCCAGTTGCAAATTGACCAGTACACTTAAGAAGAAAGTTATAACTTCGCAGAATACAATGATGTAGAAAATAGGTATAATTTTCAATTCACTGTCTTCCCGTTGTTCATTAATTTGCTTGAGCGGGCACCAGTAACATCTCCATATGCCCTGTCACAAGCAAGTGTAACCCAAGTGCATCTGCTTGCGCCAGGGGCATGAAGAGCCTCAAACCATTTTTCAGGTTATAGAATTGAGGCCCATAATTGTTACTAGTTTTTGGCATAACAAATAAAACACGGGTAGTTTGCCAGGCTCTGCCGTATAGGTGGTATACTATCAGTAGAAGGCTCTCATCTCGAGCATTTACAGATGAAACTTAAAGGGGAAAGATCTGATTTCAAATTTCAACTATGAAACATATTTGAATGTTACATATTGGAAGACTAAGCAGAAACACTCAGAATAGAGTGCAGCAACAATATTGGAGCAGTATTGTAAGAAGAGTATAGTCAGTCTAGAAAAATCTATCCCTAGGTTGAATGCTGATGAAACTGATTACAGCTGCAGAATGAGAAGCTAAGAACAAAGTAAAATAAATCAGTGAAATAATTAAGTACTCTGTCTTGTATTTTACAGTTAGAGTGTCATATTTGTTCCTATTGCTAAAAAAAGAATTCTATGGACTGTTTACAAAGAAGAGATATTAGAAATGTATAGTTGTTACTCATAACAATTACAGTCCCTTGTGAATGGATGCTATATATTTGAGGAAGTACAGTGACATTTTGGACATTTTCTTACATAATTTACGTTATACTTGACTGTATTGCATGTAATACATTCTGCAAATTTTTACATAGTTCATTTTCTTTTCATTATATTGTTCTTACCTGAATTATTGTTGCAATTAAGAAAACAAAAGTCAAAAAATAGCTGAAAGTCTGAAATTATCTATTAGTTTTTAAATTGAGGAACTGAGAGACAATATAGAGTTTAAGGAGCTGCTTTACAAGCAGCAATTCCTACCTTTCCTTTGTGTCTAAATATCTGAGTGGTGGTGGATTAAGATGAGATACTAGAATTATGCAATGATTGACAATTTCTCACAATAACAACGATTCTACACTTGAACAATGATATAGATTTAAAAATAATTAGGATATCATAGCTTTAAATTACAAAAGGCCAAATGTCTAAGACTTAAAAGACAGCACTGCAATCAAATGAAGAAACTTCTTACTGTATAAAACAAAACATACATTTTTCAAGAAAGCATATTTTACTTCACATCATACAAAAATACTTCTGACTAAGTTCAACCTATGGGGGGGGAATTGTTCATATGCTTCTAGTGTAGGGATGATTTGAACAATTCCATTGTGCTGGAAAACTAATACCTGATTTTTATGTATTATTATTTAAGGCCCAATTAATAAATATGAATTGACTATATTCCCAAAGAGCTAAAACAAACCTCTATATTTTAATTTTACAATATGCTTTAGTTTATATTGAAGAATTCTATTAGTGTTGAGCCAGAGAGCTAGTAGAGTGTTATTGGGCTCCTTGCAAGTTGCTGAACCTTCAATTCCTGGTACCTATAATGGGACCCTTGAGTCCCATCAGGTGTGGTCCCTCAACACAGCAAATTAAAAGTCCTGAACATGCTGATTGTGACCAAGGGGCATAAAAAATTAACCACATAATAAATAATCCTATTACTCTTGGATTTTTAATCCATTTTGATGGAAAATAATGCTAAATGGAAAAAGGTACACAGCAAGTATTAGGCCTAAATAATATCCATGGATATTGTGTGATGACATCTAAAATAAAACATTTTTTCAATGATTGAATTTATGCACACTCAATAATTAATAATTGTATAACATCAAAAATGAATAAGCAAATATTGACTAGTGGTAACAATGTTAAAAGTAGAAACATATCCAGTCAAGATAAATTAAATATAGGAACTCATTAAAATTTAGAAGGTTTTGCCCATTTCTGAACAATTAAACTTGCCTCGCTTTTGCTGAAATTGAAGCTTCCCCATATTATAATTCCAGAAGCACCTAGAGCAATACTCTCACCAATTGTATTCACAAGGTCAACCTGTCAAACATGATAGAAAAATTCAACCCATTGGAATTACACTAATATGCTACACATAGAACATTAACACTAAAAATAAGCAGCTTAGTCCATAAGTATAATTCAAAATTTCCCAAAAATATAGTTTTATTTTTACAGATAAATTGCCTTCTAATTAGAAAAATGCTTTTTGTCTTTACTGATTTATTGTTTTAAAAAAGAAAATACAGAGTTTCAATAGAGCAGTGAAGAAGTGAGGCACTTACATTGCTGTTGTTGAACTACCTTAGGTGTCTGATACCCCTATGGTCCACTGATCATCTCCACATAGTTGTGGCAAAAACAAAGGGAAGAAAAAATTGAAGGAAGTAAGGA
This sequence comes from Cryptotis parvus, assembly GCA_021461705.1. NCBI lineage: Eukaryota > Metazoa > Chordata > Mammalia > Eulipotyphla > Soricidae > Cryptotis > Cryptotis parvus. The sequence goes on along the minus strand of JAJIBD010010288.1, from coordinate 15,907 downwards.
AGGAAGGAAAGAAGGAAGGAAGAAGGAAGGAAGGAAGGAAGGAAGGAAGGAAGGAAGGAAGGAAGGAAGGAAGGAAGGAAGGAAGGAAGGAAGGAAGGAAGGAAGGAAGGAAGGAAGGAAGGAAGGAAGGAAGGAAGGAAGGAAGGAAGGAAGGAAGGAAGGAAGGAAGGAAGGAAGGAAGGAAGGAAGGAAGGAAGGAAGGAAGGAAGGAAGGAGAAAGGGAAGGAAGGAGGAATGGAGGGAGGGAGGGAGGGAGGAATCACTTCACTTGTATCACTTGTCTTCCCATTGTTCATCGAATCTCGCACGGGCACCAGTAACATCACTATACCTCCTGTTGCATGCTACGGTAGCCTAAGTCATCTGCTAGCTCCAGGAACATGAAGAGCCTCAAACCATTCCTTCAGGACACGGGAATGAGGTCTATAATAGTTACCAGTTTTTGGCTTATCAAATACGATGTGTAACTTGCCAGGCTTTGCTGTGAGGCTGGTATACACTCAGTAGTAGGCTCTCATCTTGTGCATTTGCTGATGAACCCCAAGGAGAGAGATCAGCTTTTCTCTTGGGTGGAACTCTGACAGTTGTGGAGTCCGGATGTTGAAAATGACTGCCCTTATGGTGTGGGAGTTCCTCTAGCTTCTTGTGAGGCTCGATTGGGATGGGGGGCCAAAGGTTAGAATCCGCCTTCTCTCCCAGTCGCCTCATTGTCAACTCAGCACAGGAAGAGCTGATAGCAGCTCTGCCCGGTGAATCTGAGTCTGTGGATCAGGCATACCTGGGCTTGAAACAGGCTTCTCTGTGGGTGGAACTCTGACAAGCAGGGCTTGAGATTGGCTTTTCTCTTGGGTGGAGCTCTGACAAGTTGTGGAGTCCAGATGTTGAAAATGACTGCCCTCATGGTGTGGGGGGTTCCTCTGGCTTATTTTGAGACTCTATTGGGATGGCGGGTCAGGGCTAGAACCAACCTTCTCTCCCGGTGCCTCATTATCAGCTGAGCACAGGGAGAGCTGCTAGCAATCTGCCCTGTGTATCTGAGTCACCAAGATTAGGAACAGAGCAATAGTTCAGCAGGTAGGGGCAAATGCCTTGCATGAAGCCAACCTGGTTCATTCCCTAGCATCCCATATGGTCCCCCGGCATTGCCAGGAGTAATTCCTGAGTGCACAGTCTCAATGCAGAACCAGCAGAATTGCTGAGTGTGGATACTCAGTAATTCCTGAGCATGGCTAGGTAGGACTTGCCAGGCATGCAATGTTCTAGAATGTCTGAAGTTCCCAAACTCCTATGGTGCTGGGAAAAGTGTAGTGGAGTAAGTACAGGCACAGTACAAATCTGAGCGCTTCTGCAGAGACAGCCTGGATACTTGGTGCCCTGGTGGAAGTCGTCAATGGAGCATGAACCCATAAAAGGGAACTGCATGTGCATGTGTGTGTGATGCCACCGGGCTGCACCAGCTTGCTGCTGGCGTCCAGGACCCTCAGTCCCTTGGGTGTGGCCCCTAGAGACAGCAGATCATGGCACAGTGCTTGCACCTCACTAACTTCCACCAGAATGGTCACCTTACACGTTTCGTCACTGACCTCGTGGCCCCAGTGGATCAGGAGAGGCAAGAGGGTGGCCATGGTGAGGGGCACACACCAGGGCATCCTTTGACTCCAGCAGGCCACGCGGCAAGCTGTTATTTTGCTGAAATATTATGCTTCAGACATTTAACAATGTGCTTATACTGTTTAATTCATAATAAAATATTAGATTACTTTTTCTGTCTATGATTTGGAATGTTCAATATTTGAAGACAGATATTGATATTTTTCTTCTTTTATGATATTCAGAGAGGTTCTACAAATTGCTCAAATAAAACTGTAAAGATAAAGGAAGGAAGGAAGGAAGGAAGGAAGGAAGGAAGGAAGGAAGGAAGGAAGGAAGGAAGGAAGGAAGGAAGGAAGGAAGGAAGGAAGGAAGGAAGGAAGGAAGGAAGGAAGGAAGGAAGGATAAAAAGGGACAAAAGTAGGGATGACATATGGAAGGAAGAAAGGAAAGAAATAAGGAAGGAAAGTAGGAAAGAAGGAAGAAAGGCAGTCAATCAGCACAGTATTTAGAAAAGAAGGCACTAAAGTCATGACTAAAATCATGGTTTAAACAAGCTCATTCAAATTTGGTTGCACTATACAATTACATTAAAATTGAAATACATTTTAATTTTGCACTGATACCAATATATTATGTCCTCATGTAAGTACATAAAATTAAGTTTTATCCATTTCAAATATACCCTTAAATTTCACCAAATACCAGCATGAAAACAATGTTACAGTCCTTGGTTTTCCTGTTTTACTTACTTCAGAAAGAAACTCTCTAGGAGCATCAGTAAACACTAGACGCAAATACACAAAAACCGGAAGTCGAGTTTCAACATTGCTCAATTTTGATACCCGAAAGGCTTCCTGAACACGATTTCTGACAAAGAGTGCCGCCTACGGATTTGACTTTAATTGCGTGTTCAAATAAATGGATGGGTAAAGAGCAGTGCTTTCATTCCACAGCCAGAGGAGCTCATTATTTCTTGTCTTCTCTAGATCAAAGCAACTTCCAGTATATTCTTTATCCGCATATTGATGATTATAACAATCAGGGAAAAGGTAATAACCCCAATAGCTCTTTGGTCTTAATGATTTTCCCAGTTTTAAAGTTTCTAGCATGAAGTCCTTTGCTGCCTTTTCAAATTCTATTTTGGCTTTGTTGGTAGCAGCAGTCTGATTAAGACTTGGATTGTTTTTCATAAACAACTCGGTGGATTTATTCTGGTAAATTGTTTTTGGACCCCAATTTCTTATCCAGAGAGGTCTCCACTCCTCCCAATCAATAACAGCCAAGCTCAAGTGATCATTTGGTATATAAAAGGAAATGTCTTTTCTGGCCTTTTCCAAGTGTGCTGTTAGATTTCCCGACTGTGGAATACCTCCATTCATATCTTGGTTTGTACTCATATGTATGTGAGGATATCGACCAAGTCTATTAACATAAAACAATGTAACATTCTGACCAGTTGCATTTTCACGGGGATATCCTACAAAAGGGTAGAAGCTCAGGTCTATTGGCACATTATAATTTCGGGGACAGTTTTCTGTTGGGACATTCCATGCCCAGAGGTAAGGAGTATTTGGAATAATGGGAGATGCAGCATAATCCATTGTCCAGTAAGTTGGAAACAGGAGCAAGTTGAGCAGAGCCTGAATCATTCCATTTAACCTAACAAAGCTGATAACAAACATAAATTTGGCCTCTAACATCCTCATGATGAAGAATAACAGAATATATTACTTATTCTGTCTATGATTTGGAATGTTCAATATTTGAAGAAAGATATTGATGATTTTTCTTCTTTTGTGATATTCAGCGAGGATCTACAAATTGCTCAGCTATAACTGGAAAAATAAAGTATACAATCTAAACCTACTTTTATGAATGAGGCATTGCAAGCTTTATGATACTCACAAAAACTAAATCATGACTTGATTAAATTTTTTGAAAACTAAAATTCTTATGATTATACAGGCACAGAATGCACCTTTCACTCTAAAATGGGTCAACTGATTTCAGACAAGGTTACCTGCCTTTTGATGGTTTGCATTTATATACAAAGATAGATTTTATTGATTAAATGATCTAAGCATGTTGTTAAATGTCTGAAGCATAATATTTTCAGCAAAACGAATAAAATTTCTCTGATAGCTCCTAAAATTAGCATCCACAATAAACTAAACCATCAGACAATATTTTTTCTCAACCAGAATATTTTATCATAAATACTCAATTTATGTATTTAGAGGTGTATTTAGAGATGACTACAAGAGTATGCCACCTGCACAGCAAGCCTGGCAAGCTACCCGTGTCGTATTTGTATACCAAATACCAGTAACAATTATAGACCTCATTCCCATGACCTAATATAACGGTTTGAGGCTCTTTATGTTCCTGGGCAAGCAGATGCCTTTGGGCTCTACTAGCATGAGACATATGGAGATGTTACTGGTGCCCGCTCCAGCAAATCAATGATTAACGGGAAGACAGTGATACAGTGAAATACGCTCATAAATCCAAGGTCATTTGCCCACATTATTTAATTTCTCTATAGGTAGTTTCTTGGTGATGTTATGTTACTTTCAAATTTGGATAATAAATCATCTATAGCAAAGTTTTTTCTGACACTTCAAAAAAGCAACATTTTCCAGAAACACTGATTAAAGTGCCTAAAAAGTGGTTCTGAACTTGGTATATTGATTGCTTTCTGTAGAAGACAATTGACTCTTTCACTTCCGTCTTTGGTGTAATGCAAGATTTCCACAGAAAAAGCTAAGAACACTTATCAGAACACTGATTTGACACCAAAATGACTAGAACAAACTAAAAAGATCTTTCTGTTACTTTTTTCATGTATATTCTCATCAATTTTGTTCATTATTGCCCCAAGAACCTTCAGCCCCTATCTTTTGTATAACCTATGTTCCTAGTCCTCACTGAATCTTTAGGTTAATGTCTTTAGGCAGGCTACGTTGAGAAGCCTGGGGAAAAAAAGTACATAGGATAAGATGCTTGCATTGTATGAGCCTGTACCAGGTTATTTTCTAACACATTATATATTCCCCTGAGGCCACCTGGAATGATTTGTCGAGTGAGTTCCAGAATTATGCATTGACAACACAGCATATAGCTCAAAATCAAAACAACAGACTACATTGTACAAAGCAACATATTAAAAAATATGTGCTTATCTCCTCATAATAATAATCTATATGAACTCATAAACATAAATTCTCATAAACATAAATCAGAGTATATAAAAGGGTAAAAGGAAAACCCTTCTTTCCTTCATTCCAAAAACATGGTATATACCAAGGACAAAAAAAGAGATAGCAAGCCCAAGATTGTTGAATATTCCTTGATCTACTGGTATGAAGTCTTTCCAAGGAAATTTTAGATAAGTGTTTCAACTATGTGAGCCATTGGAAAGTAATTCTAATTGAAATAAAAGAATACAAATTCTAACTGCACTTTAATGATGTCAATGGTAGAATACTGCTCTTGAAATACTACATACATTTCCAAACTGAACATGTTGAGAGCGAAGCTGTGTCAGCAAGTTTTCATGTACCATGAGTTTATGAGCAGATCTGACCTGTTGAAACCTTTAAAGAATTCATTCATCTTTGGTTCCCCTGATATATTTTTCTGAAAGAGTTGATGGGGAAAAGAATCATTAAAACTCTTCCTTCAACTTGATTGAAATCTTACTAATTTTCGGGTTATTTATGTTCACTTATCAGTCTGTGAGATTGATTAGTGACATAAAAGGATGGAAGCAAAAATACAAAAATATATTTTGAATACTATTTGTGGGTAGAATTAGTTTAGATACTGGTATTTTAACATTATTTGGCAGTTATAGACTACATTAACCAAACTGAATTTTATTGACAAGAGAATAAAAAATGCTCACTAAAATTAAGCAAATAATAACTTGAATATTTCAGTCTGAAATATGAGCATGCTGACCATAACTTAAGATATCATAATCTATAATAATAATTATATATGTTCATAGAAACAAAATATGCACTTAGTATATAATAAGTGGTAAACTAATTGAGATGTGGTAACCTGAAAAGAAAAAAGAGCACACTATATTTAGTTACTTATACAGTTTGAGATAAGCCTTATTATTTGTACTTTTCTTTACCACTGCTGCGAGTTCATTCTGAGCTGCCACATTTACCCTTGCAGATGAGAAGAGCAGGTTGTTGTTCCATCCTCACTAAGAGACCAGCTAACCAATGTGCCTTTTATAATGACCGAGACTAGAGAAACAGGAACTCAGTTCTAGAGTGATGATCAGCTCAGAATGAGGCTAGATGATGACCAAATGGGAGTGCCATGAGACTCACCAACTCACTACTCAGCGATCTCTCCACAGAAATTCAAAGCAATCTCATAGCATAAGGAAATCAACTTTGAAATTGCCCCATAGTGTGTATTAGATAGGATGAAGATATGACAGTCCTATTCCAGAATATAAAAATAAAAGACTGTTCCATTAAGACACTATGTTTTACAAAGTTAGTTATAAAAATGTTTCCAACTTCAGTCAACACTCCATGTTCCCCTCCACAAATGAATCTCCATTCACTCATGCCCAGCAATTTCACAGATACATCTATAAATTGAACTGCTGTTGATTGGGTCCCAGTATTCAGGAGTGTTGGATCTGATGATTAAGACATACATAGCTACCTCACCTCTAAAGATATTTGAAAAATATCAATCATGAATAAAGCTTGAGTGGGAATTCAATAAGAATGAGAAGATAACAACTGAGAGATGAAAACTTTAAAGATGACTGCTTACAAAAGCAAATAAAGCAGTAGCGATACAATTGAAAAGACATAAATTAAGCATAAGTCAACAATTTAAAGGGCATGAACTAGAATTTAAATTAGAACGCACAATATTTGATGAAATATATTAATTTAAACAAACATGTTGAAAGATTTGCTTTAGTTATTACTGGACTACTGTTATATTTTTAAAGTTTCCAAACAATAGGATGACTTCAGAATCCAAATCTTTAACCATTACAGTGTCATTAAGAGAGGTTTTTCTAGTTAGGAGGAGACGATGGATCTTTATGGTTATTCCCTGGGTTATTTTAACTAATTTTATGAAATATAATATGCTGGTTGAATGGGAACTCAATTTCTAGTCTTTGGAGGAATGTCCATATTGTTTTCCCAAAGGGCTATACCAATCGACATTCCCACCAACAATGGATGAGAATCCCTATCTCCCCGCATCCATGCCATCATTTGTTGCCCTTTTCTACTGATATGTGCCAGTCTCTGTGTTGAGAGATGATATATTATTGTTGTTTGATTTTCAGATATACAATATTCCGACACATTCCCACCACCAGCTTCTGCTTCCATCCACCAGTTTTAACAAGTTCCTTCGACTGCTCGTCAGCTAACGCGTGCATCTTGATAGCCACATTTTAAGGTTGACTGTTAAAGTTTGAGTCTATGATTTCAATGTTGTACAACCTGTGGTTAGAATACTCAGCTTCATCATTTCTTTATGCCACTAATGCTTTTCAATCCTGGTAACCCTACACATATTTTGCCTTTACCTTTATTTTCTCTACAGCATCCACTTGATTATTCTGTTTTCCTCCCCTACACTTGAGGCAATGATCTAGCTATAACCACATTGGTTTTATTATTAAAGCTACGGGATTAACAAAATTATTCATAGCTCGTGTTAGACATACCAAATTATAGTACCAATACTCAGTTGCCGATTAATTTCATTAATGTCAGTACCAATACTACCACCAGGTCTACTTCCTAATGACATTTCTCAGTGTTTCTCCAATCCACTGCCCCATCTACAGCCTGCAACCTCGACAAGCACCTTTTCATTTGATCATAGATATTGGATTCTTGTCAGTGTTGTTGACTCCGTGATTTGGATATTTAGCTATACCACTCCTTTATACTACTGATGAACCCATATCTCCACGACCCCTTCTCCCTATTGCTTCCTGGACTTTTCCTCGCCCTGTGATGTCTTTCCTATTTGACCATTTGTCTATCAAGTCTGGGGTCCAAGGTTTTCTAGGTATCCCCCTAACAAACAATGCATGCCTTTATCCAGGTACTTTATCCATGCATAAGTGAGATCATCCTGTGTTTGTCCTTCTCTTCAGGTTTACATCATTAAAAATGGTAACTTACAGTTCTATCCATATTGTAAAAAAAATATGGATAAAAATCTGGCAGCGATCTGTGTCACAATCCACACTCTGCAGCTGGTAAGATCTCCCCCAGCATATTAATCCACTCTCCAGCCCACAGATTAATCCAGTCTCCAGCCCAGCTTGTCAGAAACCCAGCCTACAAGGACCCGCCCTGCAGAGACCCGCCCTTCAGAGGAGAGTATTTCAAACCCAGGAATGCTTGAGCCTCAGACACAGGTACACCCGGCAGAGCAGAAACCAGCTTTCCCCGTTGAACCCCCTGCACTCCATGGACCACGAGAGCAACCCGGACCTGAGTCCACCATCCCGATGGAGCCTCGGAGGAGGCCAGAGAAACTCCCACACCTTGCTGGCAGCGATCTGTGTCACAATCCACACTCTGCAGCTGGTAAGATCTCCCCCAGCATATTAATCCACTCTCCAGCCCACAGATTAATCCAGTCTCCAGCCCAGCTTGTCAGAAACCCAGCCTACAAGGACCCGCCCTGCAGAGACCCGCCCTTCAGAGGAGAGTATTTCAAACCCAGGAATGCTTGAGCCTCAGACACAGGTACACCCGGCAGAGCAGAAACCAGCTTTCCCCGTTGAATCCCCTGCACTCCATGGACCACGAGAGCAACTTCGGACCTGAGTCCACCATCCCGATGGAGCCTCGGAGGAGGCCAGAGAAACTCCCACACCTTGCTGGCAGCGATCTGTGTCACAATCCACACTCTGCAGCTGGTAAGATCTCCCCCAGCATATTAATCCACTCTCCAGCCCACAGATTAATCCAGTCTCCAGCCCAGCTTGTCAGAAACCCAGCCTACAAGGACCCGCCCTGCAGAGACCCGCCCTTCAGAGGAGAGTATTTCAAACCCAGGAATGCTTGAGCCTCAGACACAGGTACACCCGGCAGAGCAGAAACCAGCTTTCCCGTTGCGCGGCCGCGCTGGTCCAAGCACTTACCTCCAAACTACCACAAATATTCTACCCACCCCCTCTGAGAGAGCCCCACAAAGCAATGAGAATATAGTGCCCGCATGGCAGAGCCTGGCAAGCTGTCCGATGCGTGTTCGATATGCCAAACCCAGTAACAAAAATGTTTATTTTCCTGACCCCGAAAGAGCCCTTAATACGGCAGCAGTAAGAAAGGCAAACAAGCAGTGCCTGATAAAATTTCACGGCTGTCGTAGGCTGCCAAAACGAAGAAGGACTAAAATGACTGTCTGTACTTTCAATGCACGTACACTGGCAACGGAAGCATATATTGAGGATCTGATGCTGCAAGCAAGAAAGATCAAGTACGACATCATTGGTCTGACTGAGACGAGGAGGCGTCAGTCGCATCATGCTGTATTTGACACCGGAGAAGAATTGTTCCTTGGAACATGTGATGAAAGAGGCGCCGGTGGCATTGGTGTCCTTGTCAACACGAACATGGCTGTCAACATTGATTCATTTGAATGCCTAACAAACCGAATAGGACGATTACACTTGAGGAGATGTGGCCCACTGCCAGCAATTTCTATCTTCATTGTCTATGCACCAACATCCACATACAAAGAAGATGAAATTGAGAAATTCTACATGGAATTGGAGGAGTTCTATAAAAAAGATCACACCTTCTACAAGATCATAGTCGGTGATTTTAATGCCAAGATAGGACCGAGAAGATCGGCTGAAGAACTCCACATCGGGACCCATGGCCTAGAATGGAACGAACAGGGTGAGAGACTATCTGAGTTCATCATGTCCACCAAGACTATTCATGGGAACTCACAGTTTCAGAAGGCTGAAGCGAAACGTTGGACATGGGAATCTCCTGGTGGACAGTTCCACAATGAAATCGACCACATCATCTTCAATCGACGGTTTTGTCTGACCGATGTTGCTGTCGTCCCCAAATTCCAGACAGGATCGGACCACCGTCTCCTTCGCGGCAAAATTCTACTTCCCGCAACGGGGAGAAAAGGCTGCAAAGTTTAAGAAGAGAACTCCCAGAACGACCACCAACTGGGAACTCTTTAGCACCATTGCGGCAACATGGGAAGATACCATCATTGATGACATCGATGAAGAATACAACCGACTGGTTCAGCACCTCCATGATTGTGCGAAGAATGCCGAGAGAGAGAAAAACACAAAAGGACGGCTTGTCTTCAGAAACTCTCGAGCTCATTCGCCAACGTGGCAAGGCGCAAGCCTCAGGAGACCAAATGCTAACGTCCAAGCTTGCTAAACAGTGCAGAGAAGCGATAAAAGCAGACCTCAAAGACAGAAGAGCAGAAATACTGGAAGATGCAGCAGAAGCCGGGAAAAGTATTCGCGACTGCCCGCCTGTCCTTCGCCAACTATAAGACCAAGATGACTGCCCTCCGACGCCCTGATGGATCTATCACATCTTCCAGAAAGGCAATGGAGAAGATTATCCAGGACTTCTACTCAAATCTTTTTGATAGCCACATCCACCTGCCCACACACCAAATTCCACAGGATGGATATGTCATTCCCAACGTTCTCCCTTCTGAAATAAGACATGCCATCTCATCGGTAAAGAAGGGAACAGCACCAGGCCCAGACAAAGTCAGACCCGAACATCTGAAGAATCTGCCATCGGTGCTCATCAATACACTAGCTCGACTCTTCACACGCTACCTGTCCGAATGCAAGGTGCCCTCCCAATGGAAAACCAGCAGGACAGTTCTACTGTTCAAGAAGGGAGACATTCATGACATTGGCAACTATCGCCCCATCTGCCTGTTGTCTGTCATCTACAAGCTGTTTACACGAGTCATCCTGAACAGGATTAGCAGAACACTAGATGAAGTTCAACCATGCGAGCAAGCAGGTTTCCGGAAAGGATTCAGCACAATCGACCATATCCACACAGTAACCAAGCTCATTGAGGTTTGTAGGGAGTACAAGATGCCGCTCTGTCTCACGTTCATTGATTTACAGAAAGCCTTTGATTCTGTGGAAACTGAAGCAGTCATCGAAGCCCTAGTCAAACAGGGTGTTCAAACCCAATACATCAAGATCCTTCGTGAGCTGTATTATGGATTCACCACCAGGATCTCACCATTCTACAAAGAAGTGATCATTGATGTCAAAAGAGGGGTTCGACAGGGTGATACTATCTCACCAAAACTCTTCAGTGCCACCCTCGAGAACATCATGAGACAATTAGAATGGGAAGGAATGGGAGTGAAGATAGATGGTCGGCAACTACACCACCTCCGCTTCGCTGATGACATCGTTCTAATAACACCAAACATTAGCCAAGCGGCACAAATGCTGGCTGACTTTGACCGAGAATGTGGAAAGGTAGGTCTACAGCTGAATCTGAAGAAAACTATGTTCATGAGAAATGAACTAGTTCCAGAGGCCCCATTCTCTCTCAATGGAACAAACATCTCTGAATGCAGCAGTTATGTGTACCTAGGTCGAGAAGTCAACATGATGAATGACCTAAAACCTGAGCTGCGCAGGAGGAAGAGAGAGCGGCATGGAATGCCTTCAAAGGCATCGAAGAAATAGCTAAAAGGACAAAGAACCTCCGGCTCCGGGCACATCTCTTTGACTCCACCGTTCTCCCTGCATTAACATACGCCTCAGAGACCTGGGCCCTACGAAAGCAGGATGAGAATGCTATTCGGGTCTCCCCAGAGAGGCATCGAAAGAGCTATGCTTGGAATATCACGTCTCACTCAAGTGAGAGAAGGAATCCGGAGTTCTGACCTCCGTCGCTATTCCAGAATCAGGGACGCTGTCTCGTTTGCCAAGGCATCGAAAATCAGATGGGCTGGACATGTAATGCGATTTGGAGACAACCGCTGGACTAGAGCCGTTACCGACTGGATCCCACGGGATGTCAAAAGATCACGTGGCCGCCCACCTACAAGATGGTCAGACTTCCTTGTTAAGACCCTGAAGGAACGGTTTGAGGCTCTTCATATTCCTGAATCAACCAGATGCCATTGGGCTACATTGGCACGTGATAGGGTCCAATGGAAATGTTACTGACGCCCGCTCGAGCAAATCGATGAGTAACGGGATTCAAGTGATCAAGTGATCAAGTGATCATATTTTCTTACAATTGGAGCTAAATACTTCAAAAAGAGATTCAGGACTCTAAGGATGAGTGTGACTCATAAAGTAAGTTATTTACAATGAGTTGTTAACTTTACAATAAAGGTAAGTTTCCTTTGTTCAAGTAAATTTCAGGATATAACACTAATCTGAATCTTAGTCCAAAATGTCATTCTTCTAAGGCATTTAGAAAGCAATGCCTAACTTTTTGAGATAACTCAAGGCCTAAAGAGATGTTAGCTCACCATGCCAAAGTAAATAGATAATCAAATGCTTATTCCGGAAAAAAAGTGAAGATTTAATCTGGAAATTAGAATGAGTACTATTCTTACAGGAAAGGAATTTCAAACAAATATGTGAAATAAAATTATTCAGAAACTAATAATGTAGCCATTTACGGTTTTTCAGTGAACCAAGAATGAACTGTGGCAATTACATGTTGCAGTAGCACTCTCAGATAAGGAAAATGACTCATTTACCTAATAAACAGACATCAGAAAACAAATGGCAGTTACCATTTGATCAAAGCTAGAGTAAAACCAATATTAGCCTATTCTAAGGCACCTTCTCTTTACAATATAAATATAAAATTAGAAAGACTTGGTATATTTTCTAAGAAGGATTTTAACCATAGAATGCAATATTGAAAATAGAGTTCTCTCCTGCCCAGTCCTGTATAACAATGGGCAATCTTAAAATCCACATTATGATTCTGACTTATCTACAAATTTATTTATAATCTACTGTCTATGGGGGCAGAGCAGTAATACAGAAAGCAGAATGTTTGCCTTGTATGCAACCTACATGATTTGACCCTTGGCATGACAAATGATTCCCAGAGGCCACCCAGAGATCCCAAGAATCCTGCCAGATGTTCACCCCTCCCAAAAAAAAAAACCACATAGAATTAGAACAGAAAAAGATTCACTGTCTACTTACCTCAGTTCCTAACTTCTATTTACATTTTAGTAGTATAATAGTTCAATAGTCACCTTTACTTTCCTTGCTTCCATAGTGAAATTTTCTATTTAGATTTATACAGAGATATATTACACTCACAGAGATCTCTCCATTCCCACTACGGCTTTTAAATTTGTTGAATTCAGCAATTTGGGATTAATGGCAATCGAATTACAAGAACGGTGGAAACCACAGACACTTGATTCCATTTTTTTTTTAATTCTAGATAGTATGTGTCAGGGGGTCAGGTGTGGGATTGGACCAGAAAAGAAAACAGCAAACATGAACTTCGGTCTGAATTTTTCATGTCACCTTAGTCCATTAGGATGCTTTACTAAAATACCAGAGACTTAGTCACCAGACCCCAATTTATTTTTCAGTCTTCCATGTTAGAAACTCAAGACAGATATCCGAGGTAAAAGTGTAAACAGGGTATTTGAGGGCCCATTTTCAGATCACAAATTTCTCATTGGAAAAAGCTTTATTAGACAGAGACTTGAAAATGGGTCTGAGGCCCTAATTTAAAGGGTATTCACCCACTTTTGTTTTTAAATTTTATTAAGAAGCTTTGGTTTGCAATACTGTCAATAATGGCTATTCATGCACAATATTCAGGCACACACCCATCACCAGCATGACCAACAAGGCTCCTCCTACCAATTCAATTTTATGAATAAGTTCTCCAATTTTATTGTTTTAAACTTTTATTTTTACCTAGCTGTGTATCATTAAGCCCCACTTAAAAAGAAAGATTATTATGCATCTATTCCTTTCCTTTTGACTTGACTCAGAAAGACATATTCTACTTCTATTCATGTTATGGAGGGTTGCATGATTTTATTCATTTTTAGAGCTACATAGGATTCCATTGTATACATATACTACAGGTTACCAATCCATTGCAGGGCATTTGGGTAGTATCGATTTCTTGGCCTATGTAGTAAGTGAGCTGAAAAGCAATGATATGCATATGTCCTTTTGATTTATTTTTTCTATGTGTTGGTCATAGGTAGCAATAAGTAGTATAACTGGTTTGTATGGAAGTTCTAGTCCTATTTGTTGTAATCATCCTCTTCTTTTGATCTCCACTTTATATTATATACTCAGGAGCTCCAGAGTCCCACCTCTTAGTAAATCATATCAGGCTACACATAAATTCTGAAATTATACAAACGATTAGTCTTAAAAAACATAAAAACTGTCATTCTAACTACAGAGTCAGGAATTGCCTAGAGCATCACTTGAGATGAATAAACCCACCCAAAACAAAACATGGAAGCACATGACTTGTCTCATCTGAACCTGGATTGATTCCTACAATTGCACAGTTCCCAGGCATCAATATGTGCAGTTGTGGAGGCCCCTAATCACATCAGGTAATTCATAACACAATAATGACCATGAAGCACCACAACATCCAGCCTTAACATGGAACTGCTGTGCCAGCTGAACAAGTTCATGAGAGAGGCAGCCCTCAGTACCACATCCAGAAGTGGAGCTTCTGGAACCACTTGGTAGGCAACCCCACAAAAACACACCAGAAAAAAATCAAAACATCAATATATTTAAACATGACATTAAAATGTTCATGTGTCACTGTTCGGGTTTCTGGTACACATCTGAAATCTGACTCTATTCCATGCTGATTGCTCAGAGTCACTCCCAGGAATATGTAGGCGCCAATGTGAGACCAGATTCCAAACTAGGCTTCTCACTGGCAAAGCATGTGCTCCTAGCCTTTTGAGCTACTTTCACATATCATTACATGCATATGGACTTCTATGTTCATTGCCTATTCATTATAGTAGTCAGTATATGTAAAAGAACAGGAACATAAAGAGTCTCAAACCATTCCTTCAGGTCATGGGAATGAGGTCTATAATTGTTACTGGGTTTTGGCATATCAAATATGACATCGGTAGCTTGCCAGGCTCTGCTGTATGGGTGGGATACTCTGAATTAAGGGGTAAAATATACAACTGAATCCCAAATGGTTTAGGAGAAATCATCATGAGTCACACACGCACACACAGTGCACAGAAAGAAGACGATGCAGCCAGTTAACACGGTTGTGGGTTCTTCACGTTCTGTGGACAGTTACGAACTTCTGTGGCTTCAGGAGTAAAATTTTTTTAAAAAATTCACCTCCTGACATTCTGCTGTGGTTACTGTGGACCAGGCCTTGGGCTTCTGGGTCAGCGTTAGTGTCCAGCTTCTATCCTGATGGTTGGCCAGGCCTAACAAGCCCCCAGGGATACAGGATCCATCATGCTCTGTGCAGTCCCCAAGTTCTGCCATAGCACCTCGGCTCTGACTACTAGGGCATCTAAAAGTGTAGATGCCCTTGGGCTACTAGGATATATGGAGATGTTACTGGTGCCAGTCACTAGAGCAAATCTATGAACAACGGGAAGACAGTGATACAGTGATACAGTGATATGTAAAAGAATCTAAGTGGCCCCATACAAGAGGTTGTAAAAGATGTGCTAAATATGGAATACTACTCAGCAATTTAAAATGAGAAATAAATTCTACCATTTAGACATGGAATAATAAAGGTTGGGTTCATCGGGTCCTAGCGATAAAGGAGAATATAGATCTGGCAGCTTATGGGACCTTTAACACAGAATAATAGCATTGAGGTGGACTGTTGCCCTCACAGGGGGTTCTGTGACCTATTTGCTCCCTCTCCCAAGGACCCCTTCTTTAAAAATCTCATTACAAGCCCATTACAAAGATGTTTCTCTGGGTATGTTAGGCTCTCAAGTGTTTAAAATTCTATCCTGGACAGATTAATAAAGTTAATTAATTAACTGATAAGGTTAATTACTTAATAAAGTTAATTAATTGATTTTTAACTTTGAAAAAATGTTCCCTCCATCTGATAGTTATAAATTATAAGAAATAAATATTGTTAGTAAAATAAGTCCGGACTTTCATTCGATGAGGCTGGGAGCCCCTAACTGCATAAGTTTTCTGTCTTATTTTTGTCTATTTTCATATTTCTCGAAAATACTGCTTAAGGCATGTTCACACATAACCATTAACGACAAATGTTCAGGC
>JAJIBD010010287.1:0-22629 GCA_021461705.1 Cryptotis parvus | reverse complement strand
CTTATAGTTGGTGTCTTCATTTTCATTTGTTTCCAGACATCTTTGGATTTTCTGTTTGATTTCTTCTATGAATGATTTGTTGTTCGGCAGTGAGCTGTTCAGTTTCCAGGTGTTTGGTTTGACTCCCTGTTTCTGTGTATAGTTAACTTCCATTTTCAGTGCATCATGGTCTGAAAAGATAGTTGACACAGTTTCTATCTTTTTATTTTATTGAGGTATGCTTTGTGGCTCTGCATGTGGTCTATCTTGGAATATGTTCCATGTACACTAGAGAAAAATGTGTATTCAGCTGTTTGGGTATGAAAAAGGCCTGTATATATCCACTAGCTCTCTTTCTTCTATTTCTTCCTTCAGGGCCAATATTTCCTTGGTGAGTTTCAGTCTTGTTGATCTATCAATAGTTGATAGAGCAGTGTTGAAATCTCCAACTATTATTGTGTTACTGTTAATGTCTTCTTTGAGGTCTCTTAGCAGTTGTTTTATGTATTTTGCTGGCCCCTCGTTGGGTGCATATATGTTTAGTAGTGTAATTTCTTCCTGGTATACATACCCCTTAAATAATAAGAAATGGCTTTCGTTGTCCCTTCTAACCTTTTTCAGCCTGAAGTCTATATTATCTGATACTAGTATGGCCAGCCCAGCCTTTCTGGAGGAGTTGTTTGCGTGGAGAATGGTCTTCCAACCTTTGACTTTGAGTCTGTGTTTGTTCTGATTATTCAGATGTGTTTCTTGTAGGCAGCAGAATGTTGGGTTCAATTTTTTTAATCCATTTTGTCACTCTGTGTCTCTTAATTGGTGCATTTAGACCATTGACATTGAGAGAGATTATTGTCATCAGATTTTTGTGCCATCTTTGTTTGTGCTTGTTGTGCTTTTGGGTTTGGTCGTATTACAGTAGACCCTTCAGTCCTTCTTTTAAAGTTGGTTTTGAGTCTATGAAGTTCCCAAGTTGTTGCTTATCCATGAAGTTGTGTATCTTTCCTTCATATCTGGATGTGAGTCTGGCCGGTAAAGAATTCTTGGTGAGGCCTGCAGTTCATTGAGCCTTTTCACAATATCCCACCATTGTTTTTGGGCTCGGAGTGTTTCATCAGAGAAGTCTGCTGTAAATCTTAGCGATGTTCCTTTGTATGTGATTTCCTTCTTTGATCTTGCTGCTTTCAGTATTCTATCTCTATCTATAGTTTTTGTCATTCTAATTAAGATGTGTCTTGGAGTATTCTTGTTGGGGTTTCTTTTAGCTGGTATCCTATGGGAGTCCTGGATCTTGAGGCAAGCGTTCTTTAATTCCGGGAACTTCTCAGCAATTATGGCTTTGACAGTTTCTTCTTCATCAGGGTTTTCTTCTTGCCCTTCTGGGACCCCAATGATCCGTATGTTGTTTCTTCTGGCCTCATCCCAATTATCTCTTGTTGTCTGTTCGGTAATTGTGAGTCTTTTTTCCATCTTCTGGTGTTGTGTAGAGAATCTTTGGAACTCGTCTTTGAGATCACTAATTGTTTCTTCAGTAGCTATTATTCTGCTATGGTGGCCTTCCACTGTGTTTTTCATTTCATTTACCTCATTTTTAATATCTGTAATTTCCATTTGCATTTTCCTCACTTCTTCTCTCATGTCCTTTTTTTTAAAAAATAGATTTTGCATTCCATTGCTTCTTTGAGTTCCTTATGCATCCTTAACAATTCTTTCCAAATTCCTTATCAGAGAGGTTATACAACTCATCGGTATTGCTTGGCTCATCTGGACTAGTGACTTCACTCACTGAGCTTGATGGAATTTTGCGTTGCTTTACCATTATGACTATTGTAGGTTGCAAATGTGAAGTTTTTACCAATTTTATCTACAAGTAAAATTTTGGGACCCATTGTTTTCTCTTTTTGTAAGAACTAGGAAGAATCTTTTTTTTTGTTTGTTTGTTTTTGGGTACATACCCAGCTCCACAACAATGCTTTCTAACTACCTTTATGACACTGTTATTTCTTCTGTGGCGTGTGACTGGGAAGTGTGGAGATGGCTCTGTTCAGTCAGACATTCCCTGGAACTGTCTTGAAGTCATTCCTCTACCACACAGACCCAGATGAGAACTCATGTCCAGGATGCTACAGAAAGGTTCTTTACAATATGTACTGGTGGATGGACATAGTGGACCCAGGTTAATTCCCTGGCACCCCAGATGGTTCCCAGAGCACCACCAGGAGTGATTTCTGATTGCAGAGCGGGGAGTAACCCCTGAGCACCGCTGGCGTATGCCCCCAAAAAAAAAAATATAAAGGACTCTGAGCCGTCCTCAAAAAAACAAGAGAAAGAAAAAAAAAGAAAAAGCAACAACTGAAGAAAACAATCTTAATTGCTTTATGTTTAGATGATCGGCACCAGAGAATTCCCAGAAATTGCTATTGAAACCAGCTGTGCAGCTGCAGACAGTGGACAAGGAAATCTACAGCGTTTCAACTGGAAAAAAACTGTCATTTGAGTGAGTTTATTCTCGTGGCCTGCTGGACATGACTCACCCAAACTAACCGAAACAAACACGGAAAGTCCGAAGCCAAGACTCTGGGCAGTGAGCAGTTTCTCACTGCACGAAGGAGGAAAGTATTAGCCCAAAGATGGACTTTCAATCAAGCAGGGTGTTTTATACTTAAATCCCTCTTTTTCTCTTATGGTATCTCAATGCCTCAGTCTATACTCACGATCAAGTAATCTATGATAAAAATGAGTGCATAAAATAAAATGGTTGCTTGTTCTCTTTCTCCTCCTTTACTCCTTTTCCTCATTAATAAATTTCCTCAAAGAGCAATTACAGTTCATGCCTTTGTTGTCCTGGAAATGAAACTGTTTTGTTTTTGGGAAAACACTGGAAGATCTCAGGGCTTACTCCTGGCTCTGCCCTCAGCAATTCCTACTGGTGCTTCTAGGACCACCTTACAGGGTACTGGGGAGCAAACCGGGGTCAGCTGCAGGCAAGGCAAGTGCTGTACTATTGCTTCAGGCCCTGTAATAAAATGTATTATCACTGAATAGCCACACACTCCCCCAGTATAAAACAAACCAAAATGGATCCACTATCTTATATCATGCATTAAACACACACACACACACACACACACACACACACACACACTCACACACTCTCTCTCTCTCTCAAAATATATTAAAAAATTAGAATGTTAAAATCCCAAACTAAAACTGCCAGAGGAAAACTTAGGTGGTAGGGCTAAAGAGACAGTATAGAAGATAGGGTGTTTGCCCAGCATGTGGCTGGCCCAGGTTCAATCCAACACCCATATATAATCCCCTAAACTCCCCAGGAGTGATCCCTGATCACGATCTAGTCTAAGCCCTGAGCACTGCTGCATCCCCCCAGACCCGATAAAAACACAAAACAAAAAAAAAAAAAAAAGGAGGAAAAAAAAACATAGATGGTACACTCTGTGACATACACTCACAGTGGCAAAAACTATCTCCTTTTTATTTTTTTGGACCCAAAAAAAGGCAACAAAAGCAAAAATAAACAAGATGATACCAACCAAATTAAATGGCTTAAGCACACATGGCAAACAAAACCATGTATATGAAAGAAAAGACAAACTACTGAATTGGAGGAAATATTTTTAGAGGCAAAATATACTCTAAAAATAAAGTCTATTGAAAAAGAGTGAGCAAGCAGAGAATTCCGGGCGTCAGAATTCAGGGAGTAGCTTCCCCAGAGAAGTGGGAGGTGAAGTGGAGAATAAGGCTCACAGAAGCTAAGAGAGTCAGTTTCAAGAAACAGGTAATTCCAAATCAGGCAGAAAGGCACAGTGGCAAAAATCCCAACCACAACGCAATCAGAGGTGGGAATGGGCGTGATACTCTCAGGGCCAGCTTCTGCTGAGTTGGGGGCTGGAATTTGGAGCGGAAAGGGAACAGGAGGGATGTTTCAGAGACTGATGAAGAGTATTCCTTCATGACACTGTATGTGATGAGTGTCACACACAGTGACAAAGGGAGGTTAAAGGTGACAGCAAAGATAGAGATACTGGGGTGCTCAGGGCACATGTACCCCAGTATCTGTATCTTTGCTGTCTCCTTTAACCTCCCTTCTTTCAGGAAAAAAGGAGATAGCACAGACCAGGTTTGATTCCAGCACCTCAATCCCCCACCTCAGCCCCATATTCCAGGTGGGGAGGAAACTCCAGAGGCCTGAGCACCACTGCAGTGGCCACGAGGGTCCCTAGCACCACAGGGCCTGAGCAGCACTACATCCTCAAACCCCAGCACTGAATTTATCCAATTCAGTGGACTGTTGGTCCAGCTGGCCTAGGACCTCTGAGAATCACTCAGTTTCCCCACTGGAAAACCTGACTGGTGAGGTTGAAGATGAAGTGTGGTGGAGGCAGTATGAGAAGAGATAAGGTCAAGAAAGGGGCTTAAGGGGCGGGAGTGATTGTCCAGCAGGAAGGGCATTTGCCTCGTATACGGCTGGCATGGGTTCCATTCCCTGCATCCCATATGGTCCCCGAGCACCGCCAGGAGTAATTCCTGAATGCAGAGCCAGGAGCAACCCCTGAGCATCACCAGGTGTGACCCCAAAAAGCAAATAAAAAAGGGAGGGCTTAAGGCCTTCCTAGAAGGGAAACAGCAACTTGCCTGACCTCATGCTCAGACAAGGAAGAGCTGGAGAAACGGTCTTGGACTACCAGGCTCCATAAAGGACACAAAATTCTTTCCTATCCATAATAGGTATCCTGACTCTCTTTAGGCCTGTAATCCACAACAGACGACTACTGAAATGCCAGTCTTGGTGGCCTAACCCTGAGTACTAACTTTGGCGTCTTCCTCACCAACTCACTCTTCTGTACTCCTGAACTCTGGTCCCAAGCTTTAACACATGCTCACATTCTCTACCTCCTCACCTCACTTAACACTACCCACTGACTGAAAGAAGCCTGGCTCTCGTGAGGACACTAGCGGAACCCGGAATCCTGGGTGGTGGAAGGTGGTTTTTCTTCCCCAAGGCAGCCCAAGCATTTCCGTCACCCTTGCAGAGAGCAAGCAAGTTGAGATTTAAATCTCAACTTTCAAGCTTGAGATTTAAAAGTCTGAGACACAGTGTCTGGCTACATCATGCATTTCCTTTTCTAATTCATGTCGAGCTGAAGTGCCTGTTTTTTCATCTCTCTCTCTCCCCCAACACCTGCAAGTATACACGACTGATTTTCACACAATTCAGTGACCTGAGACCCCACGGTCTCTGCCCTCTGCTTAGCTGCTCATGACTTTAGGTTTTGTGGTCACACCTGGTGATGCGCCAGGGAGTTACTCCTGGCGGTGTCTGGGGGACACCGGTGCTGGAGACTGAACTTGGGTCTGGTATGTGCAAGGCGAGCACCCTACCCGATGCACTGCCCCTCCAAACCCTGCTGCTACTGTAGCAACACCCACATCCTAGCATGGCCCCAGCCTCCATTCTGCTGCATTGAGGAAACCTCGGCTCGCAACATCCATCTCTGACTCATCTACACACCGCATCTCCTCCCAACCACTTTCCTTCAACACGTACCTGACTTGACAACCACCAGAGGCCTTTGCCTTCCAACCATTCTCTATTTTCCTGGTTTGCATTCCTGGTTTTTCTCCAACCGTGGAGCTCCTCGCTGAGTCCCTGACCACTGTCCTCACCAACACACTGTCATTCCTGAGCGTCCTTGGCATTCTCAGATTCCTCACATTTTTTTAAACCTGAATCAATCCCATAATTCATTTTTTCCTAGTCTATGAGGAATCTCTAGTCTATGAGCTCTGCTGAAGAAAACCATAAACATGCGCCTTGACATACTAACATTCACGTCTGAAATTTAAGTTGGGTCTTTAGGTCCTTGGTCAGGTGCCCTTCCTATTCCTGACAGAAAGTGTCAGACCTGTCAGATTCTCATGTCCCTCACTCCACGTCCTTAGTTGTTCCTGAGAAAACTAAGATCACTAGCTCAGAAGCTTTCTGCCTTCAGATGACCTGCAAGCAATGGGCCAGTTGTTATGCTCTGAGCTGGCCTCCCTGGACCCTACAGCATCAAAGCAAGCCAGAATTTCTTTCTTTTTTTTTTTAAAAATTTTTTTATTATACCACCGTGAAACATACAATTACAAAGGTGTTCATAATTGGTTCTTGGTAATACAGTATTCCAGCACCCATCCCTCCACCAGTGCCCCATTTCCACCACCAATGTACCCCTCCCCTCCCGCCCCCAGGCCGCCTTAATAGCAGGTACCCCAGTTTCCTCTCTTTCTCTCTCTCTCTCTCTGTCTCTGCATCTCTCTCCCTCTTATTTTACACATTGTGGCTAGCCCTGCAGATATTTAGAGTTTATCACTTAAGTCTCTTTGTGTATATTCAGTGGTGAGTTTTAATCTGCCATTACCATTTCCCACATTTAGTAAAACACTGGTATCTATTTATATCCTATTAATGAATGCAGTCATTCTATATCTGTCCTTTTCCTTCTGACTAATTTCACTCCAGCATGATAGACTCCATGTCCATCCATTTGCAGGTAAATTTCATAATTTCATCCTTTCTGACAGCCGCATAGTATTCCATAGTGTAGATGAACCACAGTTTCTTTAGCCAGTCCTCTGTTCTCGGGCATTTAGGTTGTTTCCAGATTCTAGCTATAGTGAATAGCGCAGAGATGAATAAAGAAGTACAGATAGTGTTTCTGCTATGTGTTTTTCGGTTTCTAGGGTATATTCCCAGGAGTGCTATTGCTGGATCAAATGGGAGCTCAATATCTAGCTTTCAGAGGAATGCCCATATTGTTTTCCAAAAGGGCTGGACCAGTCGGCACTCCCACCAGCAGTGGATGAGAGTCCCTTTTTCCCCACATCCACGCCAGCACCGGTTGTTCTTGCTGTTTTGGAAAAGCCAGAATTTCTTAAATGATCAGCCTCTCTGTATCAGAGCAACCCCTCACCACCACCACCCACGCACACACCTCACACAGTTGCTTTTGTTCCCTGTCACTCTGCACCATCCAAACCTTCTACTTCCTTCCCTGGTAAAACTTCTTTCAAGGTTTTGCCAAGGAATTCTCATTCTGTCACACGTCTCTCATCTGCCTCCTCCAACCCTCTTTGCTCTGCTTGTATTCTGGCTGATGTAATTTGTACACAGCATGGGAATTTTTTCATAAAGGCGACTAAAAGAACAAACATGACTTAAGACATAAGAAGTGGAGTTATTAAGAAGTGAAATCATATCGAGAATGTGAGATAAGAATTCACTCATTCTCTAAGGAGCCAATGCTGACTGAGGTCAGAGTAAGGGGATGGTTGGACAGTAGGCTGGGGCAGGTGTGTGGACACAGAGCTGATGAGGTATGTGAATCTACATTGGGCAAAAATGGGCGGCATCTGCATTAGCTGAAAGGTGAAAAACAGGTCGGAAAAAGAGACAGGGACACATTTGGCTAATTTAAGTGAACTGATCTGAACTAAAACATACACTGTAGGAAAATCGGTATTGGTAAATAATATGGAACACGGGGGCTGGAGCAACAGCACAGTGGGTAGGGCATTTGCCTTGCATGCAGCCGACCCAGGTTCGATCCCCAGCATCCCATATGGTCCCCCGAGCACTGCCAGGAGTAATTGCTGAGTACAGAGTCAGGAGTAACCCCTGAGCATTGCCAGGTGTGACCCAAAAAGAAAAAAATATATATATGGAGCACTTAATCACAGAATCTTAAGGAGTTACAAGAGGGCTGAAGAACCATCTAGTCAATGTACTTCAACCTTTTTACACTTTCAAATCTCTCCTGCATCTGCTCCACTGACCCGCAGCAATAGCCAAGGTGGAGACCTGTGGGCTGGCGGCTGAAGACAACTGGTCTGGGTCATCTGTCTTCTTGGCACAATCAGGGACTGAGGTAACTTATTCACAGTTGTACCCTTCTGACCATTACAGATTATTGTCTCTAATATTACACTGACTGGAAACCTACCTTTTTTAAAATCTCTTCCCACAAGGTAGGCACATCGGTGATGGGTGTAGCGCTGGAATTAAGTGCGTGGGAAGCCATCAATCACAGAACCTTATTCAGATAAAAGGTTCTTTAAAAAAAAAATCTCTTCCCTCAAATCCTGGTTCAACTCCAATACCAGTACCAAAGTTGAGTTCCTCTTTCCAGGCCAATTTTCAAGGGTCTTTCATTTCATTGATGTAGGGTCTGGGATAAAATGCTATTTTTCTGAGCACAGAATTTCTCATCTCTAAAAGAGCTAAATCCCAGAGTCTGTCCTCTGATTTCTCTTTTTACAACTGACTTTCTCGGGGCTCATGACACCACACAAAGATCCCATTTCTTAATCTTGAGGTGGGCTGTGTCCTTATTTAAGGTCTAGGCAACAGGCTGTGAACAGGAGATGCGCCCTTCCCCTTTCTTCCTTTCTCATGGTTGGAATTTGTATGTGGTGGCATAAACCAAGTCCTGTGGTCGAGAACCTGGACACAGGAGAGGCCTAAGACAAACAAACAAACAAACAAACAAAAAGAGTCCGAGTCTCTGACAATTTCAAAGCGCAAAGCCATACATCAGCTTTAGCTGAAAGGATATTTATTATTCCTCACTTATTTATTTTATGTGGTATGGCATCTGATATATATCCTAATCCATTAGGAGGCAACATATCCGGAAACAGGGATTTTTGTACTAGTTAAATAAAACTAGTTAAATATACAGATTATTATTTTTTAACTTAAAGACAATAATCATCTTCCCCCTTGGTAGTCATCCTGGTTCTCAATTAGTTAAGATTTCAATTGCTGGACTAAGTTTCTATTTGACCACGGCCCTTAAAGTCTGACACACCAAAACGAACATTAACTCTTTATCATCAGTTTGTACATAGAACAGACTATACTTCCCTATATAACTTCCTCATGTGCTGAATCTGGAGAGCCTTGTGGTTTTCATCCTTAGAAAACTATGACGCATCCTCTCCCCAATTATATGTGTTTTTTCAATAACTGTACACTGGCTACTGTTCACAGCTTGCTGAAAATTAACTTAGTGGTGTAAAATGGCATTAGCAATATTTTTAAAGCACAGGTTAGACAAATAGAGGAAAAAGGCACAAGTACTCAATCATCAGAATACATTTTGAGGATTTATGACTGGGAAGCAACATATTCGGGAAAGGAAAAATGAGGGCATGCTTAGTCACTAACCTGGGGCAAAATGAAGGGGGCCGTCGATTATTCTCTTGGTGGTGATACCACCAATAGCTTTTTGAGACTAGGTTTCAGAAAAAGTCCTACTATGTATATAGCAACTATTTTGTTAAAACATACAAATGAGAAAACATGTACTGTAAGATTTGAGAGGCAGCAATTTAGGGAGATGAGAGCAAATCCTGGCAGGCCAGCAGAAAGACTGAGACGCTGTCTTGCACGTAGCTGACCCCTGTCTGACCCTGGGTCCTCGGCAGGCTTCCCTGAGCACTCACTGTGCAGCCCTGGCAGACCCTGGCACTGCTGCCAGGGCCAAAGTCATCTCCAGCACCATGGGGTCCTAGTAGCACCACATTTCTTGGGCCTTTGCACTGAGCCACTGGGCCAGTTGGCCAAGAACTGTGGGGCGGGGGGGGGCAGTTCCCAAAGCACCCTTGAGGCTTCTAAACACTGAAAAAAATGTTAAAAAGAAAAATGAATATACCCTAAAGCCAGAGAACCTTCCAGCTCTGCCCTTTATTAGTCGTGGGATTGTCTTTGAACTTCTGTTTCCTTAGGTACAAAATGAGAGTTATAGCAGTAGCAATAATTGTACCTTTCTCTTAAGATTATTTTGAGAATTAAATATAAAGTTTTAGAAAAGTTCCTGGCACATGAGGAAAGTGTTCCCTACAGGTTAACTACCTACTTTATTATCATGGGGCTCATGACCATTAGGCACTGTCATGAGCCCCATGATAATTAACTAGTAATTATCATGTAATTACTAGTACACTCTGGACCAGGGTGTAAAGCATTCAATGATTATGTCAAAATAGTATTTTCTAAACAGTTGTTACTTTTAGTATTTGCCATTAGTTATTTTTTTCATTCTTAAAACATTAATTTATTCACTGAAGATCAAATGGATAATCATATCAAAAGTTTGTAAACGCTACATGCGCCACTCAATTCTAGTAATTTTAAATAAGCAATCAGGATGTGCACAAAAAAATTCCATAAGGACAATTACTGTAGTGTATTTATAAAAGTTTTAACAAGGGCTAGAGAGATAGTACCGCGGATAGGGTGCTGCCTTGCACACACCTGATTTGGTTTACTCCCAGGCACCACACATACTCTCCCAAGCAATACCAGGAGTGATTCCAGAGTGCAGTGCCGGAAGTAAATTGTAAGCATCACTGGGTGTGGCCCCCAAAAACCAAACCCTAACCAAACCAAAGACATTTAATAAGAAAGGAAAAAGACTATCTCAAAAGGAGCTTGGTTCAATAAATCATGGAAAGTTGAACAATGAAATGTGTCCTTCTATTAAAAACATTTCATTATTGAATATTTAATATGAGAAGACGCATTAAGTGGAAAAAATAAGTGCAGTATTCCTTTCTAGTTAAAAATGCATTTAAGTGAAAGGGTATGGAGGAAGCGTACACATACACAGATCAATAAGACGTCAGTAAGAGCAGTCTTCAGGAAGCTCATCAGGCATTTTTTGTGCAGTTCTTTTTCTTTTCTGTTTTCCAAGTTTTCCACAGAAATCAACATTACTTTTTGCAAGACGGAAAATGTTAGTAAAAAGAAGTACACAATGTGCAGAGAATTAAAAATTTGAAAACACTAGGATGTACTTTGGCCAAAGAGAAGAAACCCCTTTGGCTTGTTTACTGAGTAAATGATCCAATACACAGATGTGCTCGCTGGTTTCCTGGACACTCCCTGAGTTCACATGGTATTCTGCTACAAGTTCATGTGAAATCTCAAAAGCAATCTCCATGCTTTCACAAAGGGTCCCCCACAAGGATTTAAATCATACTAGTCTTCAAAACATATTTTACCAGCAATAACCTGACTTCAGTCCTCCATGTTGTGATGACTGGGCTAGCATGTAAAATCGACCTTCTACAATAGTTTAATAACATGTCACACATGACTACTTTCTTTTCGTTTCAATATTTTTCTTTTAATACCTCCACTGAACAAATCTTTGCAAGAGAAACAGAAGAAGCATTTAGAAAGTGCTTCTAAAATTTATTTTCACTAATAATTTTTACGGGAGGCAAACAATGCAAAGAAGTTTTGGGTGAAAATTTTAGTAAAGCAGATTTTCTTAGAAATGGCCAAAAACTTAAAAAATAAATAAACACACACCGTAAGCTTTCCAACCGGGCTATCCCCCTTTATAGTATTCTGGACATGCCACATACCTCTTTTCCTTCACAATCTAGCACAGTCCCTACAACAGAACAAAGTTTCTTCTCAACTTGTCACGTCGGCTGAGACCATCAACGACGTTATCATTTCATCAGTCACTGACCCGAGAAACCTCTGCATCCAGCTTATTTTTAATAGCACCTAATTTGTCTCCTTATCTCACATCTTGAATCCAAACAGCATCAACCCCCTCCCCCAGTTTAATTGCCACTCTAATCACCTAATAACTGAGCAACAGTTTCAGATTGCATTATCAGAGCGCAGTGGAAAGCAAATTCTTTCGGGAGGCTTTCAAGTCTTTATCTTCTGCTCTGTTCACTGTGAACTCAGCCGATCCGGCTAATGTACCACCAAGTTCTACTGATGACTGATTCGGGCTTTCCTCCTACGCCCTTTCTTGTCAATGCAAATTCCTCCTCCCCTCTAGTTTAACCGAAAACGCTAATGTGGCTTCCAGTAACCATTACAGCTGAAAGTAATTCTTTTTTTTTTTTTTTTTGAGGCGGGTGCACCACACCTGGCCCTGCTCAGGGATTGCTCCTGGCAGTGCTTAGGGACCCATAAGAGGTGCCAGGGGATGGAAATAGGGTGTGCGGAGGAAGTGCTTTAGCCCCTGTGCACTCTTTCCAGCTCAATAAACCTTTTTCTTGCAGAATTTCAACAACACTGACATACTGCCTGATCCACTGATAAGCACTATATCATACTGTCTCCTACATCAAACAATTATACCGATAATTTCATTAAGTAGAGGTCATTCCCTCTGGGCATTTACTTTTTCTTGTTCCTGGCACACTTGGCAAAGCTGGCAGTCCCTAGAAACCTGGCAAGTACTCAATTAATATTTGGCAAAATTATCTCTTTAATATTTGATACAAAGACATGTATTTATAATTCCTATGCACTTCTAGGCTTTTTTTCTACCAAAATAAATATGACTTTAGATATTACAATAGTACTCTGATAGTACTCTGATAGAGGGATAGTGGGTAGGGGCGTTTGCCTTGCATGCGACTGAGCCGGGTTTGATCGCTGGCATCTCATGTGGTCCCTGAGCACCTCAGAGGAGGTGTGTAGAGTGTAGAGCCAAGAGTAACCCCCTGAGCATTGTTGGTTGTGACCCAGAAAACAACAAACAAATAAATTGTAGTTTTATGGCCTGCTACGTTAACTCTTTTCCTATAAGTAGAGTTCATTTCATATTTTAAATGAGAGAAATGCTATAGCACTCAGCATTTACTATAGAAGGGACACAAAGTTTATCTTAAATTACTCATACCCTAAGAGTGAAATTTTATGCCATTTTGAAATAGTTTATATCTTCACGGCATCTCAGATTTTCTTTTTTCTTATATCTTTCTTAAATCAACAAATCTTTCTTCTGTAGTTGGCTGGATAAAGGAATTAAGGATAGTACCTAAAGGGAAAAGGCCCCTCTGGATAAGCTGCTTGCTTTCTCTTTCAGTATCAACTGGGTGCCAAAGCATTGTAGGTGCTTCGGACTATGCTATGAATCCATGTCGCAACAGGGTCTGGGCTTGAAAGGCCTAACTCAAAAGGCTTTGCAGGGGGAGGCCCAGCTCAGTCCTGACAGCACAGAGGTTCCCTGAGCACCAAGTTACTCCTGAGCATTAAGCCAGGCTTAGCCCCTTAGTACTACTGGCTGTGCTCCCAAGTCAAAAAATAAATTCCCCAAGAAACCAATAAAATCCTAACAGCAACTTCATGCCAACGATGGCTTCTGTATATAGATGGAAGCCTAGAGAGGCTCAGTGACCCATGGGATATTCCAGTGGCAAACGCTAGAATTTAGGCGCAAACACACACTTACACACACTACACACACACACACACACACAATGCACTCTACTTTTTTAAATTGCTTTGATCTGGGGTTACACCCAGCGGTGCCGTGGATTTACTCTTGTCTGCACTCAGGGATTACTCCCTGTAATGCTCAAAGAACCATATAGGGTCCAGGGATCAAACCAGGGTCAGCCACGTGCAAGGCAAGCTCTTTAGCCTCTCTGTACTATCTCTCTGGCCCCAATAACACTATTCTTTTCTTTTTAAAAAATATTTTATTATACCACCGTGAGATATACAATTACAAAGACATTCATCTTTGGGTTTTAGTCATTCAGTGTTTCAGCACCCATACCTCCACCAGTGCCCATTTCCTACCACCAATGTCGCCAATTCCCCCCCCCGCCCTCCCCCAGCCTGACTCAAAGAAGGCTCTTTAGCTCTTTTCTTTCTCTTTCTCTCTTGCCTCTCTTACACATTGTGGCTTGTAATACATATTATCGTATGTATACCTTTGCCTAGGCTGGTATTATCATTTCCAATTATTATTAGCTCACTGTTCCCTTCTCTGTCTTACCTAACCTCTGACTCCCACACACTTGTGGTTGATTTCACCTATTGACAAGACCTTCTGATCCATGTTTTGCATGGTCTTGGATATTGGTATCATACTATAAATCACTGTCACTGTCCGTCTTCCGTTGTTCATCGATTTGCTCATACTATAAATATATATATATATATATATGATATCATACAAATAAATGCAGTCATTCTATATCTGTCCTTTTCCTTCTGGCTAATTTCACTCAGCATGATGCTTTCCATGTCCATCCATTTATAGGCAAATTTCATAACTTTGTCTTTCCTAACAGTTGCATAGTATTCCATTGTGTAGATGTACCAAAATTTCTTTATCCAGTGATCTGTTCTCAGGTTCTCTGGTTGTTTCCAGAGTCTAGCTATTGTGAATAGTGCTGCTATGAAAATTAAAGTGTAGGTAGAAGAACACTATTCTTAACCTAATGACCTTGATCAAAGTCAAATCACTGTGCATTCTCTTGCCCGCCTATTGCAGAGTACAAATAAAATGATGCTCCTTTGCTTTTTAAAACCATTAGGAAGTGGGGCGGAGCGACAGCACAATGGGTAGGGCATTTGCCTTGCATGCGGCTGACACAGGTTGGATCCTTGGCATCCCATATGGTTCCCCGAGCACTGCCAGGAGTAATTCCTAAGCAAAGAGCCAGGAGTAACCCTGAGCATCGTGGGGTGTGACCCAAAAAAAACATTAGGAAGTGCCTTATTGAGTTTGATACACAATCTCCTCCCCTACCTGGCATCTGAAATCAGTCTTGGCACTTCACCCAGTAGGTTTAGGGACCTTGGGAGTTTGCCACGCTCTCTAGGTCTCAGTTTACTCACCCACAAAATGGGACTCCCAACCTCACAGATGTGCTGAGAATTAATTAACCAACATTATGTAAAAGGGTCTAAACTACACGAGCTGGTCTGTAAATACTGAGAGTAATTCCTCATGAGCAAACCGGGGAGGAGGGAGGTGGCAGGGAGGCCACCAGCAGGTGTCACCACTGGCCCAGGAGGGCCCAGGAGAGCAGACTGATGCCATCATGGCACTAGAATCCACTGGACATTCAAGGCTTTTCAGTACCTAAAGATCTGGTACAGCACTTATTGCTGGTTTTGGTGCCACGTCCACTTTCTGGTGAGTTTAACATGACTGCTGTATAATCAACCGGCTGAATGCCACGGGAGTGCGTTACTGTCCTCAACTTACATTTTAAAACGATTCCTGAAGGAACGTTTTATTTTTATTCTGAGATTCACAGTGCTCTTTTGTTTGTTTGTCTTTAGTTTTTGGCTTCTTGAGTCACACACCCCTGCAGTGTTCAGAGATTACTCCTGGCAGTGCTCAGGATAAAAACTGGGTGTAGAGAGAGATAGTACAGTAGAAGAATGCTAGCTTTCCATGGGGTGACTTGGGTCTAATTCCTGGCATCCCATATGCTGCCCCTGAGCACCACTTAATGAGGCTCCTTAAATAGGAACTATAAATGCTGGCCAAATAACCATTAACCCTTCCCTCCTGGATCTCAGGGACTTTAGAAAGTCCACTTTATTTATTGTGGAAAACCTGTTAGGGTTTAAACTGTCTTCAAGCTTGTATCACATTGAGGTACTGTTGGTGCACAAGGCTGTATGGGATTTTTTTTTTTTTTTTTTTTTGGGTCACACCCGCGATGCTCTGGGGTTTCTCCTGGCTCTGCGCTCAGGAATTACTCCTGGCGTTGCTTGGGGGACCATATGGGATGCCGGGATCGAACCCAGAACGGCATGGGCAGGCTGGCTAACGCCCTACCCGCTGGACTATAGCCCGGCCCCCAAGGCTATATGTTTTAAGGATACAATCATCCACCTTTCTAAAAAGAAACACCACCGCACTGCGTCCCTGCCCACCTCATATCAAAGTATTAATCGTCCTCCAGAAGAGGGTTTTTCCCTAAAGATTAGGGACTAGAGCGATACAGTGGGCAGCCCCTTGCACGTGACCAAAGAGGACTGGATCCTGGAAGAACATATGGCCCCTGAGGGCCTCCAGGAGTGATCCCTGAGCACATCCGGGTGTGGACCCCCCAACTAAAACAAACAAAGCAAACAATTAATTTTTCTCGAAGAACATTTAAGCAGCTGGAGAGCAAGTGGGGAAAGTGTTTGCCTTGCGCGCTGCAGACACAGCTAAAATCACCAGCACCACACGGCCCTGTTCGCATGGGGCACTGGCAGGTATGGCGTCCTAGAGTCCCCAAATAAAATACAATTTAAATGAAAAACAAAACACTTTGGATAAAACTGTCAACCGAAGAATAAGCCTGAAGTCACTTAAGAAGCCCTAGCACTCCTGACTTCATTCCACAGCCTGCCAAGGCTCCGCCTGGGAGCGCCCGGAGGCTCGTTTAAAAAAAAGGTTAAAAAAAAAGGGGGAGGGCCCAGGCTCTGCTCCAGGTCCAGTGTCCAGACAGAGACTCAGCTGGGGCCACTTCCAGATGAGTAATTCGGTGTGAGCCGCGCTGGAAACGCAGCTCTCCCGTGCAGAGCGGCGCAGGCTCGCCAAAGTCCAGCCTGGAGGGGGTATCCCAGCCACAAACCTGCAGGCCAGAAACCCCTCAACTCCCCTCGACTACCCCACCCACCCCACGTCCTCCAAGCCCAGAGAAGATGCGGGTCAGGGTGAGCCCCGGCGGCGCTCGGAACTCGGGCGGGTTTGGCTTTCTGCTTGTGCTTCCAAGCACAGCTCAAGTTCCATTTTGCATGTCACGAACATGGACACGTCTCGAAGAGGAAACCAGAAGCATCCCCTCCCTGGTGGCCGTTCGTGGAGTTATTTAGGAGGGAAGAGCACGACGGTGCCGGGCAGCACCAGGGAGCGGGAAGGGCGGGAGCCCCGGGGAGCCCAGCTGAAACCCCCCATTCCTCAGGCGCTCTGGACAGACAATTCCCGGCTGCTGGCGGAGGGTCCCCGCGGGGGGAGGGGGGGCGCCTTCCCGGGCGCAAAGGGGCGGCGGAGAAGCGGGGCCGCACACCCCACGAGTCCTGCCTGGCCGTGGGAGCGTTACCTGGGCGACTCGGCCGTGAAGCTGCCGCCGTCCAGCAGCCGCATCTTGCAGAAGAGGACCCCGTTGACGAAGGGCACCGAGGAGAGCTCCTCGAGCTCGAAGTCCACCTTAAACTTAAACTTCTTCTTCTTCATCATCATGACGGCCAGACGCCGGCGAGCTGGGGGGCGCGGGCGGCCCCCAAGGGCGCGCGGGCCGGCGCCGCCGCTTCAGCTCGGCCGGACCCCGGGCCCGCCCAGCCCCATGGCCGGGGCCGCGAGCGGCGCGCGGGGGCGCGGCTGGGGGGCGCCGCTGGCCGCCCAGGGGCCGGGGCCGCCGCCGCCTCTCGCGGCAGCGCGGGTTGGAGCGCGGCGGCGGCCGCCGCACCGACCCCGGCCGCCCGCGGGAGCGCGCTCGCGCCGCAGCTCGCCGGGCCGGTGGGCGTCCGCGGGGCTGACTCGCTCGCCGCCGCCGCGCGTCTGCGAGCCGGAGCAGCGCAGCTCCGCGCACCGCCGCTGCCTCCGCGCTCCGGGCTCCCCGAGCGCCCCCAGCGGCCGCGGCCGGAAGTGCAGCGCCGAGCGGAAGCCGGAGGGCGGACGGGGGAAATCTGGCGGGCGGGCGCTGAGCCGAGAAACTGAACTGCCAATGCGAGTCCGCGCGTCACGCCTCTCGGGGTTAAAATAAGACACTTCGACCCAAAAGGCGCTTCCTTCCTCCCAGCCTTTCTTACAGTGTTTTTTAAACCCCGTCTCCTTTCTCCCTCCTCCTGCTCCGTGATAGCCTGCTCCTGGGGTTTGAAAGTCTTGGTTGGGTTAATGGGGTTCCTCAAACATCTCCTTAATTGTTTCTAAATTGCAGTCCTGAAACTGATGTTTTCTCCAGGTACTCTAAATTCATGCACTTAAAATATAAAAGGGGACGAGGTGGGGTTGGGGAGGGAAAGGTTCAGAATGTTGAGGGCCTGCTCTATTGATTGGCCTGCCATCCCGGCGCCTTCTCTTTGTCCTTCATCCAATTCCTGTCATCCAGCTGCAAAGAGATCAAGGCAGGTTAAATGCTAAACGCCGTTTAAAAATGTCCAGTTGTCCGCACCGAGAATGGAAAAGCCTGAAAAGAAAAAAAAAAATCTCCCACGATGCATTAGCAATTACCTAACGACCTGCCTTTGCAGTTTCTCTTGGCTGCTTGGTTACATAATGTAGGTGGATTCCAATGAAGTCCTTTTCACGTAAATATGGCTTGGACTGATCTCTCGCGTGTGTTTGAGATTCTCTTCTCCGGTTCACTTATTTTATAAACTCATACTTATTCATCTAAGACCATTTCTTTTACTATCTGGACCTCACCCACCGCGCTCCTTTGGGAGGGCTGCAAATGTTGTTAGATCACGTGGTGCGAGGGTCGGAGTTGGGGCTTCCCTGCTTACAAAGCCGGACTCCAGTTCTCTGAGCCATCTTCCGGGTCCCAAAATTGTGTTTTGGGAGCCGGGGGTGGGGGTGTTGGATAATCCCAACTGGTGCTCAGGAGACCTGGTGACCTTACTGGTGATTCTTGGCCAACTGGCCTAAAATATTTTTAATTTGTCACTAAAATGTTAGTCACTTAGCTAAACCCACTGATAAGAAAACAAAAACCACATGTGCCTTTAAGACCTTGGCAATGAGACCTTAGTCTTAGCAATAAGACTTTAGTAAGACCTGACTGAAGGAGTGACATATGAAAGCCTGTCATTGAAAACAGAAATGAAGCAAGGGGGTTGATTAGAGGGAATTGAAGTTAATTGAAGTTAAGCAGTGCTTGGAATTTCAAAGACTAAGTAAGATTGGAAAAAGAAGGAAGGTCTTCCAGGTGAAAAAAATATAAAGACTCAGAGTCAGAGTTTAGGAGTTTGGGATGGGGTCCTGGGTTCATAATGAATGAACTTGTTGCTCAGTAAAACAAAGGAGAAAGGCAATGGGAAGAGTTCAGGGAATTTGAGGTTAATAACTTGGGCAATGGCATGCATAGAAGAACTTTGGAGTAAGGAGGAGGGCAGGGAAAGGAAGAGATGAACTGTCTTTATAGGAATTGTCTGCAAGGCATCCTGGAAGAGTCAGAGGAAAGAGGGCCAGGAAGACAGCGTAGTGAGTAAGGCGCTTGCCTTGCAGCTAGTTGATCCCAGTTGGAATCCCTGAACATAGGATTCTGCCATGCGTGAGACCTGAGTAGGAGCTGTGTGCAATGGGGGTGTGGCCCCCAAACAGAGAAGGGGTGAAGGGTTACAACTGAAAATATTTGGGAGTTAGAATATTTATTTATATTTGGTTTTAAAAAATAAAAATGAGTGAATCTGAAGACCATTTAATGGGCAAATGTGAGGAGAGGGAGAGAGAGAGAGAGCGAGACCGTGGCAAAGTGGAATAAAATCTGGGAAGTAAATGGACGGGAGTCCTACCAGTAGAGAGAGAGAGAGAGAGAGAGAGAGAGAGAGAGAGAGAGAGAGAGAGAGAGAGAGAGAGAGAGAGAGAGAGAAATTTCCCCCGTGATTTTTTCAGTTAACCAAAAGAGAAAGGACAGTGCTAAAGGAGGAGTCAGAATCAAGCGTTTTCAGTAACAATTAGGAAGTACCAAGTTCTCCAAGATTTACGGAGAACCTACCTAACGTCTTACGCCCTGCCTGCCGAGGGCAGCAATAAGAAAGCTTACAGCCTCAGTTAATGAAGTGTTGAGTTCTGGCTGCTTATGACAGGGAGTGGCAGCAACTGGCGGCATGCAATCCTTTCTAGGCAGGAGCGAGCTTCTGAAGACTGTCAGACACTCTAGCTGGCGTCTGATAATGAGGGTGGTGGTGGGGGGGCTTTCCAGGAAGCAGGTTCCTGCTGTGCAGAGGCTTAGAGGAAGTGAAAGCAGTTTAGTCTGGCTATAGTTTAGTGTGGGGTGTGGCAATGGGTAATATTCAGGGAGCCTCTGAAGTTTTATTTTGATTTATTTTTTGAAAGGTTTTATTTGACCCATATGCAGCAGGGTTCAGGGCTTACTCCTGGTGTGGCTCAGGAGACCGTATGGGTGCCAGGGAATGAATCGGGGTGAGCCATGAGCAAGGCAAGTGTTCTACCTGCTGTACTAGCTCTCTGGGCCTATGTTTCTTTTTTGGGGGGTAGGGAGATTTGGGCCACACCTCACTGTGCTCCTGGTGGGCTTTGGGGGACCACATGTGGTGCTGGGGATTGATCCCATGCCCACTGCATGCTAGACAAGTGCCTTAACCTGATGCCACCGAGTTTTTAAAGCAGAGGAATGATCTATTCAAATGTATGTGTTCATAAGGCTCTCAAGCTGCAGTAAAACCAGCAAAAGGAGGAGAGTTCAAAAAATCTTTTAGACTCAAGTTAAATTATTAACCCCGCTCCTGCGTGAGTCAAGGTCCAGGCAGGAAGCAGATAGAGTACTTAAAGTTTAAATAAGCAAAGTTAGGCACCACCTGGTACAGAGGTGAAAGGAGGGGAGGTAGAAATACTGGCATTTTTCACCTCCAGCTTTCTGCTCTTCTGCTGTCACCTCCAGAGAAAACGAATAAGAGAACCCCCATTTAAATGAGTTTGGAAAGGAAATGAGAATGTGTGACCAGCACACTCCAAGACCCAGCAATGCCCTCTGTCTCTCAAAGCAAATGATGCTGGACCCTTGCCTCAGCAGAGGGAAAGAGGCACCAGTCCCCAAGAGCTTCTCCCCAACATACGCCAGGGGTTGTTGGCCTTTAATCAGAGAAAATGTATGTGAGTTTCAGCATGATGCTGCATTACCAAACTGCCTTTTCACAGAATGCAAATGCTTCCCTACTTGAGACAGGAGATATTTCTCAGAACACTACCTCCCTGAATAGTCATTCCAGGGAAACTGAAAAGTAGCTGAGGCTTAGGAGAATGCATCAGACTCAAGTGGGGCTTTTATTGTGCACATGCTAATTGCTGCTTCTTTCTAATTAGCATGTGCGGGAAATGGCATTCTTGTGCTTGGTGGTGTTCAGTCAGGGCACATGGCACTAGGTTCTTTAGCTCATGCAGTTGCGATGCTACAGCTTCTCAGTCTGTGTGTGGCAGGGGGCGGTGGGAATATGGCCGTCCTCAAGGTTATGGTAAGTGGGAAGCAGAAAAGGGAGTTTCTCTGAAACGTAAAATGTTTTGGTGAGAGATTGGGGTGACCCAGCATATAGTTGTTTTGTGGTTATTTCCAATAAGCTAATTCTGTTGGAGTAACTGCTTTTAATTTGAGATCAACTCTAGTATGATCCCAAACCAACCAGAGGAAGATGCAGTTTAGAGAGGATGATCTCTAGGGGATGAATTCAGAGTCACAGCATCTGTGGTGAACATTACTACTGTTCTATTACCTGGGTCTCTTTTACTTTCTGGGCAGGAAATTTCATTTCCAAGTGCCTGTGCAGGGAGTCAGGGCAGTGTTGATATAGAGTAATGCATCACTTTCAGGATGAGTCTGCACGGAGATGGTCTCCTCCATGCCACAAGAGCCACGGAGGAGACACTGGGTGAAGATGCAGTGGCCGCAAGCACCCAGATCACTGAGTCAGCGTGTGGAGAACAACTGTCCACACTCGCAATGCAGTTTTTTGTCAGAAAACTGTAAGAAAGAAACTTTAATGCAATAGCATTTAGCAACAGAGTTTTATTTTATTTTTCTGGGGTCACACCCGGCAATGCTCAGGGGTTACTCCTGGCTCTTCACTCAGGAATTACTCCTGGTGGTGCTTGGGAGACCATATGGGATGCTGGGGAGCCAGGGATTGAATCCCAGTTGGCGGCGTGAAGGCAGATGCCCTCTCTGCTGTGCTGTTACTCCAGCCCCCAAAGAGGTTTTTGGGGATTGCTTGTTTCTAGTACATAGTAGAAGGTTATTCTGCCTATTGTCCAGTGTAGCTAGGATGAGAACCTGGTAACTGCACACAGCTGCTCTGATGAGCCTGTGTGAAGTCTGGATGCCACACAGCTCATCACATTCTGCTTGCAAGTGACCACAGGAGCAGAAAGACCTCTTTTTCCCTCCCTCCCTCCCTCCCTCCCTCCCTCCCTCCGTCCCTGCCTCCTTCCTTCCTGCCTTCCTGCCTCCTGCCTTCCTTCCTTCCTTCCTGCCTGCCTTCCTTCCTTCCTTCCTTCCTTCCTTCCTTCCTTCCTTCCTTCCTTCCTTCCTTCCTTCCTTCCTTCCTCCCTCTCCTCCTTCCTTCCTTCCTTCCTTCCTTCCTTCCTTCCTTCCTTCCTTCCTTCCTTCCTTCCTTCCTTCCTTCCTTCCTTCCTTCCTTCCTTCCTTCCTCTACATCTTGCAATGCTCAGGAATTACTCCTGGCTCTGCACTCAGAAATCACTCCTGGCAGTGCTTGGGGACCATATAGGATTCTGAGAATTGAGCCTGGCTCAGCGGCATGCAGAGCTACCCACTGTACTATCACACTAGCCCTTAGAATAATATACTGAAGTGGAGGTACCAGACCTAAGTATATAACCCAATATGGTTTCTCAAGGACAGAGGCAGTTTGCTAATTATCTCTGAATTTCTTATATTTAGCCTATATCTGGCAATGAAAGCATCAGTTTCAAGCCTACTTCTAAGAGAAACATCCCTTACACAATCTTTCCTCTCTCTCTCTCTCTCTTTATTGAATCACATTGAGATACAGTTACAACGTTGTTCATGATTGAGTTTCAGTCATACAATGTTCCATCATCTATTTCACACACCCCTTCCTCACTGCCTCTACAGCAGGCACTCCTCTCTCTCTCTCTCTCTCTCTCTCTCTCT
>JAJIBD010010286.1:0-45875 GCA_021461705.1 Cryptotis parvus | reverse complement strand
GTCACTTCTCTAAACACAGTTGATGAACATGGTCTTAGAGAAAAGTCATTGGAGATTCTTAAATCTCCCTTGTGCCATCTGAGTCCACTGTATAGGAAATTTTCGATATGTTCCCACAGACCACACATCGTGTCCACACACTTGTGTTTCAGTGACTTGTGATGGGATACCTGTTAGATGAGTATACCCGGCTTTGAGATACCATGTGACCGGTGCCATGGGGGTGGGGCTCTGTTGGGCTGTGGAGTCCTGACCTTGAGAATGGCTGTGGTTATGGTGTGGGAGGTTTTCCAGCTTCTGAGAGTCTGGGGGGGCGGGCAGGCAAGAACCAGAACCTGCCCCCTTCCAGGATGCCCCATCAGCCTAGCACAGGGCAGGCAGGCAGGCAGAAGCTCCGCCCTGCACCTGTGTGCTTGCATTCTGGTGGACAGCATCAGCAGCAGTCCTGAGTGGGTCCACCAGGCCTTTGTGGAGGGGACTGAGGTGGGAGAAGGGGCACCACTTCCAGGGAAGCCTGATGAACTTGGCTGCTGAGTCCCGTGTACTCCCTTTGCCCTTTTGCCCTGACTTTCAGTCCTAATAGATATGCTCACTTGTGCATTGTATGTTTAATGTTAGACCAGGTCCAGGTATGGATGAAGCTGGGAAGAGCAAACACCAGGCCATTTGAAAAAACATCTTTTGTTTGTTTTGGGGCCATACTTGGCAGTGGCTAGGGACTACACTGGGTTCAGGACTAGGGAGTCATCCTGGCAGTGCTTGAGGGACCCGTGTAGTGCTGGTGATTGAATCTAGGCCTCCCTACGTACAAAGCATGTGCACTTGCCTTCTGAGTCATCAATCTGGCCCTGAAAAGTTTCTTGAAGTGACCATGCAGACTGCAAAGATGGGTGTTGTTTAAAGTCATTGTTAAGGGGGGGGGGCGTGGCGGTGGGGGTGTTTTTGCGCGCCGGCCCCCCGGGGGCCCCCAAAGCAAAAAAAAAAAAAAAAAGGTAAGAGGAACAGTCAATCTTCTCTTAGGATTCATAACCCACAGTTGCTGGCCTGGACTGCCTCAATACAGAATTCCCCATCTCCCTTTATTCATGATCACCAATTCCTTCTAATTTCCTTTCTCATCCAGCCCCCTATGAACTCCTAGCCACGGGGGCTGGAGAGATAGTGCAAAGGTTAAGGCACTTGCCTAGCACCTAGGATTTGACCCCAGTTCCAGCCCTCATGTGGTTCTCCAAACCCCTCCAGGAGTGATCTCTGAACACAGAGCCAGGAGTAAGCCCTGAACACTGGTGGGTGTACCTCCAAAACCCCTACAAGTAAATGAACAAATAAACCATTGGACTCAATCCTAGAGTGAGATCATTGGAAGTTGGGAGAACGACAAGAAGCCCACCATCTTCTAAGTGCTGAAACCTGACAATATATTTTTTATTTTTAAATGTTATTTATGTATTTATTTATGTATTTATTTATGTATTTATTTATGTATTTATTTTTGTTTTTTGGCCATACCCACCAATGCTCAGGGTTTTGCATTCTGGGTTCACTCTTGGTGAGCTCAGGGAACCATATGGAATGCTGGGGATCAAACCGAGGTTGGTTGCATTGAAGACGATTTTCCTACCTGCTGTACTATCACTCTGGCCCCTTAAACATTTTTCTTTCTTTTTTTTAAAATTATCTTTCTGTTTGTTTTTTTACATCAACCTCATCTTTCAAGTATCTAGTCTTTGAGAGGTAAGTATAGGAACTTGGGTTTAATAAAAAATAAAAATGTGGCAGGAAGCTGGCACACAGCAAATAGAAAAGGATGGGTTGGAGGATGCTGAGAGAATGATGAAAGTGCACACCTCTTCCAGGGAACGGGAAAAAATCTCTGTGTGAGCAGGCTAAGATGAGTTCCAGACTGCAGCCCAAGAGTGGACCCTAGGGGCAGAGCGGGAGGAACAGTTGTTCAGTGAAAGGAGGGTGCTTAGACTTGGAAACATGGTGGATTTGGTGTGTGCATTTGAGCTGGAAAGACAACCAGAGATTGGAGGAGGCACCAGGATGGGGTGCTGGATCTTGTCAAATGCTTTCTCTGTGTCTATTGATAGGATCATATGGTTTTTATTTTTTCTCTTATTGATATGATGTATTATATTGATTGACTTGCGAATGCTGAACCATCCTTGCATTCAAGGGATGAATCCTACTTGGTCATGATGTACAATCTTTTGATGAGTCTTTGGATTCTGTTTGTTAGTATTCTGTTGAAGATCTTAGCGTCTGTGTTCATCAAGGAGATTGGTCTGTAGTTTTCTTTTGTGTGTTGTCTTTGCCTGCTTTGGGTATTAGGGGTGATATGTGCCTCCTCCAACCCAGTCCTGATCTTGCCACACTGCAGCTCAAAATATTTCCAGTGTTTTTCACCTGAAAAGGTTGCTTGCCTTCAGGTCCTATGCTAGTTGGTCCCAAATAACTCCCAGCCTTTTCCTCAACCTTATTTGTAAGGTTTTGCTTCCAGGCCTACCTTTCTCTCTCTCCCTTTCCCATCCCCTTCCCAAGTATATCCAAGTCCCCTCCCCAGGAGCCTTCTCCTGAAGCCCTGTGGGAATCCAGGCCTTCCAGATTTCTGTGATTCTTGCCTGTGCTTGCCAGTGCCTGGCCTCTGCTGGGATTCACTTAGTTTCCCAAGACTACAGCACACAGAATCCAGTCACATTCAAATTTCATCATTGTGGCACAGAGCCAGACTGTGCGCCCAACCCACCCGGGGCTTGGTCAATAGGGGTGCCAGAAATCAACAGAACCAAAGAGTACAACTTCATGTTGATCCATCTCTTCCTCCGCCAGGCCAGAAGGCAGGTCAGAAGGTTGCTCTTGCCTGGGGACAGTAAACTCTTTCCTGGAAGCAGCTGTATGAGACACCATTTGGGACAAGCAAACAGAAATCAAAACGGCCACTTGGTGGGGGCTGAGCAATAGTACAGGTGGTTGGGTTTTTGCCTTGCACGCAGTCAACCAAGGTTCGATCCTGCATCCCATATGGGATTTGGAGTATTACTCCTGGAGGAGTAATACTCCAAATTATACCTCCAGGAGTAATTTCTGAGTGTTGAGCCAGGAGTAACCCCTGAACATAGCCAAGTGTGACCCAAAAAGAAAAAAATAGGCCATTTGGCCCCAGCACATGCACCACTCACAGGGTGAATTGACCAGGGATTCTCTGTCCACTGTCTGTGGGGGACTGACAAGGTTTAGACATTCCAAGAGAAGAAACTTCAGGTTCAAGGGGTGAAGAAGGATGGCTCAGGGTGTTGGGATACACTAGTTGCCCCAACAAAATCTGGGAGCAGGGTATAGAGTTTCCCTTCTGCCCCAGGGATTGGTGGCTGGTGAATGGAGAAAGATGTGAGAATCCAGCAGTTTTAAAAGGCTTTACTCACACTTGTTCTGGTATACAGTCCACTTGATCACTTGATCACTTGAATCCCGTTATTCATCGATTTGCTCGAGCGGGCGCCAGTAACATTTCCATTGGACCCTATCACATGCCAATGTAGCCCAATTGCATCTGGTTGATTCAGGAATAATTTTTTGTTACTGGATTTGGCATATCGAACACGCATCGGACAGCTTGCCAGGCTCTGCCATGCGGGCGCTATATTCTCATTACTTTTGGGGTATACGGTCCAGCAAAAGGAAAACTCCAGACTTTAGATTTCTGGCTGGGCCCCGGCCATGTGTGGTTTTAGAATCCTAGGCCAAGATGGCTGCTACCACATGCTAAGGCCCAACAGGGAAGAGAAAGGAGAGAGGGAGTCAGAGGGAGAAGGCAAAAAATTAAAAGACAAATGGGTACGGAAGAAAGCAGGCTACAGCTTTTATAACTTTTCAGCCCAGAGCAGCTCACATCAATGGAAAGCAGTTAGGGTCAATCCCCCTCAGGTAACTTCTCCCAGGACCTCACCTAGTCCCATTGAAATGTTAATATTGCCCAGCCAAGGCTGCAAGTTCTTGGTAGATGGGGGAAGGGCATCTGAGATGAACTGTATCTCAGAATGCAAAGGCATGCATCTGTACCAAAGGATATTCTACAGCCAGGTATATATTTCTCCAAGCCTTTGCAAGATTCTTACTTCATAGTTGTTTTGTATATTTGCCTTTAGACTTATTAGAGAGCCACGCTTGCTTGCTTGCTTGGAGACAAACAGCATTTCTCTCTGGTCTAATTACTTAGAGAACCAACATGTCCAGGTAAATATACTGGTAAGGTCTATCTAGTCCCACAATGATTGTGGTAGCATGAGAGAAAATATCATACCAGCTAACATAGAATACAGATGGACTCGGGGCTGGACTGATAGTCCAGCCAGGTAGGGCGTTTGCCTTGCACGCGGCTGGCCCATGCCGGCCTGGGATCGATCCCGGCATCCCGTATGGTCCCCCCGAGCACAGCCAGGAGTAATTCCTGAGTGCAGAGCCAGGAGAAACCCCTGAGCATTGCCAGGTGTGAACTAAAAAAAGCAAAAAAAAGGAATACAGATGGACTCACAGGACACGGGGGCAGAGCTGCTACTGGCTTGCCCTGTGCCCAGCTGCTCACGAGGCACCCGGGGAGGGACGGCAGGTTCTAGCTCTGGCCCACCACCCCAGCAGAGCCTCAGAAGTGCCAGACGACCCCCATCCACTCCATGAGGGCCGCCATTTTCCACATCCGGGCTTCCCTCTCATCAGAACTCCACCCACCAGAAGAGCCTATCACAGCCCAGCTTGTGCAGCCACTTGCGGCGGCGGTTCATCAATAAATGCTGGAGATCAGAGGTGACTACAAGAGTATGCCACCTGCACGGCAGAGCCTGGCAAGCTACCCATGTCGTATTTGATATGCCAAATACCAGTAACAATTATAGACCTCATTCCCATGACCTGATGGAATGGTTTGAGGCTCTTTATGTTCCTGGAGCAAGCAGATGCCCTTGGGCTCTACTAGCATGAGACAGGACATATGGAGATGTTACTGGTGCCCTGCTCGAGCAAATCAATGATGAATGGGAAGACAGTGATACAGTGATACAGTGAACATAGAATACATGGTAAGATATACTGCCACATAAAGTCACAGATTCAAACTGTTTTCTTTCCCCTACATCTACAAAGTGGCCTTCAGGAGGCAACTCCAGGCAAGGTACAGAGGCTCTGGGAAACAGTGTACTGCAACATCAGGGACTTCGCCTTTGCCCTTTTCTTTCTACTAATGCCATTTCTGTCATTGAGGAATAGGCTCTGGTGTGGGAACCTTAACGATATGGGTCTGAATCCCTGTTCTGCCACTTTCTATGACACTGTGTCCAGGGATGGCACTGGGAGAAGACTGGACAGCTGAGAGTCAGGTACTGGAGCAAGTGTGTTGGGAGTTTGTCTTGCATGCAGCCAACCCAGGTTCAGTCCCCGGCATCCCATATGGTCCCCAGGAGTAATTTCTCAGTGCAGAGCCAGGCGTAACCCCTGAGCATGGCAAGGTGTGGGCCCAAAACAAAAAACAAAGCAAAACAAAGAAGCAAAAAACAACTACGAGTCTTGTGTGGCACATAGGCAGCCCTAAACGGGGACACTTCATCCCCTTTGCCTGCCCTCCGTCTCTGTCCAGGTGCAGGAATCGTGACACTTCCGTTCTTTTCAGATCTGGGAGAGAAGGTCCAGAAAGATGAAGCAACTGTCCTAAGGTGGAGCTCACTATTCCGCACCTCCAGACCTGCCCACCCTGCACTGGCAGAGCTGCTGTTAGGGCTGATACCTTCGGAAACATGGCTGGGCATCGCCTTCTAAACCACAGTGTCTTACCCCCATTCCCGTTAAAGTGGGACTGGCTGAAAAGTTTGCTGGTGCTTCAAGAATTTTGTGAGCAACCCCTCACCAAGTTTAGAAATTCATTTCTCAGGGGGCTGTGTGCCATCTGTCACTGCACCACTGGTGCTGTCTCTGACAGATGCAGGAGTAGATGAGCCTTGGGGTCTTCGCACTTCCTGTTGGCTGAGCAAACTTCTGTTCACAGGAACCCACCTAAGAGCTTACATGCCGGAAATCCCTCCATGGGGGAAAACTTTCGCAGCCCATTCGTGATCCCCCAAATGGTAACATTTGCCTTCCTCTTGTCTAATGTTTAATCCATGTTTATCAAGCTCTGCATTGATTAATGGTCTGAGCAAAGTGACCGGATAG
Source organism: Cryptotis parvus (assembly GCA_021461705.1). Taxonomy (NCBI): domain Eukaryota; kingdom Metazoa; phylum Chordata; class Mammalia; order Eulipotyphla; family Soricidae; genus Cryptotis; species Cryptotis parvus. The sequence goes on along the minus strand of JAJIBD010010286.1, from coordinate 39,674 downwards.
TGCCACAGGACCTGTGAGTCTCTAAACTACGCCATGGGACTCGGGGACTGCTGTGCCTATCCCTGGCCTCTGTGCTGGCCCTACAGGCCGTTTGTTCTTGGGGGTTCACCCCCACACCAGCCCAAAGGCAATAAGGTATGTGGGTAAACCCTTAAGGTAGAGATAAGAAGTTGGGTACAGCCCAAAGGCGGGGACATAGAACCTGACAGCTAAGGTCACCTTTCCTTTTTTTTTTCACTTTTTGACTCATACCCAGCAATGCTCAGGGGTTACTCCTGGCTCTGCACTCAGAAATTCCTCTTGGTGATGCCGGGGGGGCGGGCATATGGGATACCGGGGATCAAACCCAGGTTGGTCGCATGCAAGGCAAATACCCTACCCACTGTGCTATTGCTCCAGTCCCTAGGGTAAGCTTCCCTTGAGAGAGGTGAGACAGGAGCACGTGCAGGGGGTTCCCTTGTATCTCACATTAACACTTGCCCTGGTTTGTTTTGCAGAAGCGACAGACTGTGGACACGGTGAGTGAGTGGGGCCTTTAGCAGAGCTTTATTTTCCCCTGACCTTGACATCCTCTGCTCATGCTCCCTTCTCCCCAGAAATGGGAGTTCCCTTCTCCCCAGAAACAGGGGCTCTCCTCCACTTTATGCCCCCTTTCCTGCACAGAACAGGTCTTCCAAGGACTTTGGCTGCTTCAGGCATCTTGCCTCGGAGGCGGGTCAGAGCCAGATAAAAGCGGTGGTGGCTCCCTGGCTCCTAGGCCCATAGCAGTCCATAGATCCTTCATGTCTCACTTCAGACCGTGGATGGTGTGATCATCCGGAGTTTGAAAGTCAACTGCAAAGTCACCTCTCGCTTTGCCCACTATGTCATCACCAGCCAAGTGGTCAACAATGCCGACGAGGCCAAGGAAGTGGCCTTCGATGTGGAGATCCCCAAGACTGCCTTCATCAGCGACTTCGCCATGTGTGTGCCTGGCCCAGTGGCCACCCCCAGAAGCACCCACTCACCAGATTCTGCTCCAGAGAGCAGCTCAGAATAGGGGCCAGTGGGTGGACCTCTGTGGGGGACGAAGCAGCCCTGAGGGGTGGGGGTGTGCCCTCAGCTCCCCACTTGGAGCTGCAATCTCTGAAGCCTCCAAAGCCTGGTTTGGTCTGAGGTCCATGGGGCCCATCTCCTGTGGGACATAACCTCTCACCAGCTTCCCAACACAGGGCCTTCCGGGGACTGGGCTGGGAGCCTCTGCAGGAAGGACCCATTTGGTCAGGTCAAGACATTTCCCTGAGGGTGTCTCCCTCCCCACAGCACGTCGGAGGGAAACTCGTTTGTTGGGAATATAAAGGACAAAACACTTGCTTGGAAGCAGTACCGGAAGGCAGCCATCTCAGGAGAGAATTCTGGCCTTGTCAGGTGAGTTCAGGAAATGCTCGTCCAGCCAGAACAGAGCTGGCACGGAGCAGAATTCCTGACCCAAAGACTCTGGACAGGGTGGGTGTTGACTTGGCCATCCCCAGCAACCAGGCCCATCCATAGGCTCTGCTTGACCACCCAGTGAAGACGGCCAAGGAGCCGTCAAAAGCCATGCTGAAGAAAGAGGAATGCTTTCCTGGGACAGGCTTTAGGGGACGAGAGCTCAGCTCTCTCACGCTGGTCTGTTGTTGCCTCTCTGGCATGCTCAGGACTTCCGGGAGAACCATGGAGCAATTCACCATCCACATCACTGTGGGTCCCCGCAGCAAGGCCACGTTCCACCTGACCTATGAGGAGCTGTTGAAGCGGAACCTCATGCAGTACGACATCGTCATCAAAGTCAAGCCCAAGCAGCTGGTGCATCACTTTGAGGTACATCAGGACGACCAAGCATGGGGGCCTGTGTGCCTGGGCCAAGGGGTTCTTGGTGGGCCTGGAGCTGGCTGAAGGCTTCTGCCTCCTCCATTCAGAGCCTCAGCCTGTTCGCCTTTTTTTTTTTTTTTTTTTTTTTGGGTCACCCCAGCAATGCCAGGGGTTCTCCTGGCTTGCATAGGTACTGGCGGTGCGGGGGACCATAGGGATCCGGGATGCCCAGCGCCAGGCGTCAGGCCGCCCTATGGGCTATCGCCTAGCCTGTTCGCCTTTTAAATGAGGGGTATGTGTGGGGGTTGGAGATGGTTATCCTGTGTGTCCCAGAATTGCTGGAGGATCCTGAGACACGCCTAATGTTCAGCTAGTTAGGGAGTCAGAGAGCCTGGGCCAGCCTCAGGAGCCAAGCCATCCTTGATGCCTCAGTGGTGGCCACGTTGACATTTGGACCCCCATTCACCCATATTGTGGGAGTCAAGTGCCCTCAATGGCCCTGTGCTGAAGCTGGGTGGGTGCTGCCCATAGTAGACCGCCAGGGCTAATATTGGCTTGAGGCTGCAGCTTGCTGATGGCCCCCATGGGAGTCTGGTCGCAGAATTTGCTTCAATGTTGCAGATCGATTTGGACATCTTTGAGCCCCAAGGGATCAGCAAGCTGGAAGCCCAGGCCCCCTTCCTGCCCAAGGAACTGGCCACCCAGCTCATCAAGAAGTCCTTCTCAGGGAAAAGGTGCGTGCAGGGAGCTGGGTGTGGGTTTTCTGGGACTTCTCTCTTCTGGGGAGGCCTCCTTTCCTCCGGAGCTGGAGGCCGCAAAAGCTACACCCAGGGGTGCATGGGGAGTCATGCCATGCTTTAGGGACTGAACGGAGGCCAATTCACAGCAAATGCTCTACCTCTGAAGCACATCTCTAGTGCTCCATTGAGACTTCTTGACTGACCCAGCTCCTGGGACATTTGGATTTGGTCCAGAACTGATGCAAGGGCTGCGGCTCTGATGAGGAGGGAGAGAGGTACTGAATGGTTCGTAGGCTGGTATCACAGGGGAACTTGCACTCTTGGTTCTCAAAGCAACTTACTCATCTCCTGCAGGCTGATGCTGGGCCACGCTTGCTCCTCCTGTGGGGCTACATAGACTCAATGAATTGCTCTTGTGCCTGAACCTCAGTTTCCTCTTTGTATGTCTTGCACCCCTGGGAAAACTTTCAGGGAAATAGGAAGCACAGGAGCAAACCCCCGATGTCCCTATGGCTGACACTGTGAGCACCGTGTTTTTAGAAACAAAAGGAAGTCGCCTTACCCTTGCCCTCATCACTGCTTGCAGACAGCCTGGATGCCTCCTGCTCCCTCCTCCCAGGGCCCAGAGGAAGGATGTGGGTGTCCAGTGCTAGGAGCAAACCTCTTAGCACCGCCTACTTGTTGTAGTCACTACTTGTTGTAGTGACTCAACAACAGTTCACGTAGAAGAAATGATCCTCAGGGTCAGAGCAGTCGGACCTGCTTTGCATGAAGCCAGCTCCAGTTTTATCTGCCATCACATGTCCCTGGAATACCATGAGGTGCGACCTCCCAGCCCAGAACTGGGAGTAGCCCCCCAGCACTGCCAGGTGTAGATGCCCCCCAAAAAGAAACAATTCTAGTTTCAAAAGGTTTCCTTTCCAAATACTATCACTATCACTATCACTATCTCTATCTTCCCGTTCATCATCTATTTGCTAGAGCGTGCACCAGTAATATCTCCATATGTCCTGTCTCATGCTAGTAGAATCCAAAGGCATCCACTTGCTCCAGGAACATAAAGAGCCTCAAACCATTATATAAGGTCTCGGGAATGACCTAACAGCAGCCATAAAAGACGGGGCTTTGTTTTCCTGACAATTTTATTCAGGAAAACAAATTGATTTTATTTAAGGTGTTGCTTTGCTTTTACTTTTGCTTTGTTGAACATATTTTACTTTTGTTGTTGTTGTTGTTGCTAGTTTTTTTTTTTTTTGAGGGTCACATCTGGCAGAGTTCAGGGGCTACTACCAACAGTGCTCAAGAAATTGCACTTTTGGGGATAGAGCCCAGGATCTTGTGTGCGATACCCTTCCAGCCATCTCCTCAGCTCAGATGTTTTACTTGATCACAAACACAAAAGAGAGTGCTTTTAACACTCACATATACACACTCGTATCCCCACACATACACACACCCATACACCCCACACCCATACTCATACACATACCCCTCACACTCACACACATACTCATACCCCCCACACATACACACACTTATTTTTTTTAAATATTTTATTACACCGCCATGTGATATACAATTACAAAGATGTTCATGTTTGGGTTTCCGTCATACAGTATTCCAGCACCCATCCCTCCACCACTGCCCATCTCCCACCACCAATGTCCCCACTTCCCTCCCCTCCCCTAGCCTGCCTCTATGGCAAGTTCTCTATCTCTTCTCTCTCTCTCTTTCTCTCTTCTCTTACACATTGTGGATTGCAATACATACATTTAGAGATTATCATGTATATCTTTTTTCCTATATTCAATGCTCAGTTCTAGGCTGGTATTATCACTTTTGACAAATATTAGCACACTGTTCCCTTCTCTGTCTTACCTAACCACTGATTCCCACATGTTTGTGGTAGATTCCACCTTTTTTTTTTAATTGAAAGATGCTCATGTAGAACTTTGGTTCTACAGATACACACACACACTTATTCACACCCACACACCCCGTACCTCCCACACTCAGATACACACCCATACCCCCTTTCACATGCGCTCATACCCACACCCATAACCCACAATACACATTCATATACCACACACACACACACACACACACACACTCTCTCTCTCATACACACCCATACCACTCATTTTCTCTCTGTCTTGCTCTCTTTCTCTCTCACACACACACACACTCTCTCTCTCATACACACCCATACCACTCATTCTCTCTCTGTCTTGCTCTCTCTCTCTCTCTCTCTCACACACACACACACACACACTCCACTGACACAGCCCTGGCGCGGCCTTTGCAAGCTTCCTGTCTGCAGAGTGGTCTCCAGAGAGCCTGCCCTCTGTGCACAGGGCCATGTGTCTTTCCGCCCCACCGTGAGCCAGCAGCAGTCCTGCCCCACCTGCTCCACCTCCTTGATGAATGGAGACTTCCGGGTGACCTACGATGTCCATCGAAACAAGACCTGTGACCTCCTGGTGAGCTGCAGCTCCTGTTGAAGAATCCAAGGGTAAGTGGGGCGGTCCTCAAGTGGCCTCATGCCGTCTTCGTGTTTCAGGTTGCCAATAACTACTTTGCCCACTTCTTTGCTCCCCAAAACCTGACAAACCTGAACAAGAACTTGGTTTTTGTGATTGACATCAGCACCTCCATGGAAGGCCAGAAAGTGAAGCAGGTAAACACATCCTTCAACAACTCGCCAGCGAAAGGCCTTGGTCTCACCACCCACCCCAGGCTGGTTCTGTTGCCAGAGTCAGGGCTGGGAGTTTCTGCTCCTGGGTGGGGATAAGACGACTGAGCAAGGAACGCTAGTGTCCAGGGGCTCTGTAATCATCCACCGCCACCATGCACAGCGCGAACCGGTGTGTTCATGTCTTCTCACAGCAAAAAGGAAGCCGCAGGTCCAGGCAGATGGGTTCTCTGTAGGGGGAGTACTTAGAAGCTGAGCCCTTCCCTGGAAGAGCTGGACTAAGTGGGTGCTGGGGAGCTTGCAGCAGGCTGTGCTAGGGTCTTTGGTCCAGTAAGCAAAGTGGGAGCTACATAACCCTCTGGAGTCTTCTTTCTTCACCCCACCCTTCTCAAACTCCTGGTCATTTCATCTTCTCACCCCAGGGCGTCCCTTGCCTTCTCTCTCCACCTCATTTACTACAGAGTCCAGAGGGTGCTTGTCTTCTTCTTGTCCACTTGCACCCGGCCATCCTGCCTAGTCCCCCACAACTTGTCCATTCAGTACCCTGCAGTGGTCCTGAGGCTCTACCCCCACAGCTATGCTCCTCTTCTGTCCTTGCAGACCAAAGAAGCGCTCCTGAAAATTCTAGGGGACATGCGACCAGATGACTACTTCGACTTGGTCCTCTTTGGGTCTGATGTGCAAGTGTGGCAGGGCATGCTGGTGCAGGCGTCCCCGGCTAACCTACTGGCGGCTCGACTTCGTGGAGGAACTTCTCCTTGGCTGGGGGGTGAGGGCAGGGCTTCCAGGCCAGTCCCCCCACCAACACACACACATACACACACCTGCCTCTGTGCCCTACAGAGCAGGCAGGCACCACTCCCTCTCTCCTCTGCAGCCACAAACATGCACGGAGGTTTGCTCCAGGGAATTAGCATCTTGAGCTGGGCACAGGTCAGACGCCTCGATCTGTACAACCACGCGCCCATTCTCATCATGCTGACAGACGGCGAGCCCACAGAGGGTGAGAGAGTGTCGCTGCATTAAAGGGAAACACCATTGGGGATGTTGTTGGGGGAGCCTAGAAGGGCAGGGCAAGTTCTAGTCTCGTCTGAGAACAGTTCTCAGCAATGCTGATGCTTCTTGCATCCTGCATGGCCCTGCAGGACCTGGGGTTGCACAGGGCCAGGCCGATGGGAGGACTTCTAGCTTAATAAAATCTGTTCAGGGGCCAGTGAAATGGGTCAGTGGGCTGAGCACATAGTTTGCATGAAGGAGGCCCAGGAGGCTGCCAGCACCACATGGTCCCCTTTGCTCCCCACCAAAAAGAAATGAAAACAATAAACTCTCCAGCACATACTATGATCTAAGCACAGGACTAGGGGATTAGGGACTAAGAAAAGGTGTCAAGAAAGCAAATAGGCCTCTGCCTTGCATGAAGCCAGGACCTACAGGGGCTGGCCGGTGGAAGATTCATCACTCTTCTCAGGGCTTTCAAGAAGACAAGCCAGGAGGCCAGGGGGCCACAGATAAGGACAGTCTTACCAGAAACGGCCCCTTAAAACCTCTTGCAAGAAGGTAGCTTGAGAAAATAAAAAGAGGTGTGTGAGGGGCTGAGTGACAGCACAGCGGGCAGGGCACTTGCCTTCCATGCAGCCAATCCAGGTTCACTCCCGGCATCCCATTTGATGCCCTGAACTACACCAGCAGTGATCAAAGCCAGGAGTAAGTCCTGAGCATTGCCAGGTATGGCCCCCAAACAAAACAAAACAAAAGGTATGTGCCAGTTGGGCCAGATGCTGGGTATGGCCCTGCTACCTCACTTCCTGCATTGCCACCAGTCTAAGAAGTGCCAACCTGTGCCAGGCTGAGTTTTGCCAGGAGGGGCCCCATGGGGAAAATCAAGTGTGACTGGAAGAGCCTGTGCAGAAAGTGAAGGAATGAGCAGAAGGTGGAAAGTCAGCAGGAACTTAGGGCCACAGCCAGTAGTTGAGGGCAGCTAAGAGCAGAATCAGGCAGGGTGAGGCCATCCAGGGGTCTGGTCCCGGCCAGAAGTGGGGGCGTGTAGAGTGGGAGGAGTGAACATAGTTGAGATGCGATGTATGGCTCCCAGTGAGTGTGACCCAACTCCCCGCATGGCCCACCTGCCCGTGAGCTGGTAGCCAGTCAGCCTGGGTGTGTGGCTGTAGGGGTCACGGACCGTTTGCAGATCCTCAAGGACGTCCGCAACGCCATAAGGGGCAGGTTCCCGCTCTACAACTTGGGCTTTGGCCAAAACGTTGACTTCAACTTTCTGGATGTTATGGCCATGGAGAACAATGGACGGGCCAAGAGAATCTTCGAGGACCATGACGCCACGCAGCAACTGCAGGTGTGCTTCCTCCCCACACCTCCCAACCCTCTCAACACTCCCAGGCTCCCCCCAACGCTCCTGCCCTTCCAGCAAGTCCTGCATGGTGGCATTTGCCCTTCAGCCCAGAGACTATTTTTCAGCAGAAGGATAAGGAGTTGAAATGAAGGAGCTGGAATCACTCCCGAGCCTGTGATTCCAACTGTAAAGTGAGGATCCCAAGCCCCCAGCTTGTGAGAAGGTTTCTCCTTGGAGGCCCATGCGAGTCACCCCTTCCCGAGGCTGCACCCTTCCAGCCGCATCTTCCACCCTCCGCCCCTGCAGGGTTTCTACAACCAAGTTGCAAACCCCTTGCTGATGGATGTGGAGCTGCAGTACCCGAAGAATGCCATCTCAGGGCTGACCCAGCACCGCCATAAGCAGTATTATGAGGGCTCGGAGATCGTGGTTGCTGGCCGCATCAATGACCACAAGCTTGGCAGCTTCAAGGCAGATGTGCTTGCCCGTGGGGTAAATAGTGGCTGCAGAGAGTGGAGAGGGCAGGCTGTACCCAGAGATTCCCAATCCACAGTGTTGGGCTGGGAGATGTTGGGCAGAGGGGCAGAGGGCTGAGCTCAGGAGTTCTTGCTTTGCTCTTGTGGGAGTCAAGTGTTCTTGATTTGTGAATGGGAGCTGAGGGTTCTTGATTTGTGAATGGGAGCCGAGGGTTCTTGCTTTGTGAATGGGAGTTGAGGGTTCTTGCTTTGTGAATGGGAGCCGAGGGTTCTTGCTTTGTGAATGGGAGCCGAGGGTTCTTGCTTTGTGAATGGGAGCCAAGGGTTCTTGCTTTGTGAATGGGAGCCAAGGGTTCTTGCTTTGTGAATGGGAGTTGAGAGTTCTTGCTTTGTGAATGGGAGCTGAGGGTTCTTGCTTTGTGTATAGGAGCTGAGGGTTCTTGCTTTGTGTATTTGAGCCGAGGGTTCTTGCTTTATGTATGGGAGCTAAGGGTTCTTGCTTTGTGTATTTCAGCCGAGGGTTCTTGCTTTGTGAATGGGAGTTGAGAGTTCTTGCTTTGTGAATGGGAGCTGAGGGTTCTTGCTTTGTGTATTTGAGCCAAGGGTTCTTGCTTTATGTATGGGAGCTAAGGGTTCTTGCTTTGTGTATTTGAGCCGAGAGTTCTTGCTTTATGTATGGGAGCTGAGGGTTCTTGCTTTGTGAATGGGAGCTGAGGGTTCTTGCTTTGTGAATGGGAGCCGAGAGTTCTTGCTTTATGTATGGGAGCTGAGGGTTCTTGCTTTGTGAATGGGAGCTAAGGGTTCTTGCTTTGAGCCGAGGGTTCTTGCTTTGAGCCGAGAGTTCTTGCTTTGTGAATGGGAGCTGAGCGTTCTTGATTTGTGTTGGAGCTGAGGGTTCTTGCTTTTCATGGTGCCGCAGCCTCAGACTTATGCTATTTCCCACCTATTTCTTCCTGAGAATCTCTCCCTCCCACTCCCATACAAGTCAGGCACATTTGCCAGGCCCGTGTGGCTTTGAGTGGGGAGAGCTGAGTGGGCCCTGACTCTATCCTGACTGGCCATGTGACAGTGAATCAGTGATTCTAGCCTCCTAGACCGCCTCAATTTCCTTTTTTATGCTTTTTGAGTCACACCCAGCATTGCTCAGGGGTTACTCCTAGCTCTGCACTCAGGAATTACTTGTGGCAGTGCTTGGGGGACCATATGGGATGCCAGGGATCGAACCCGGTCAGCCGCATGCAAATAAATGCCCTACCTGCTGTGCTGTCTCTATGGCCCCCTTTACTTTCCTTTTCTGTACCATTGGGCAATACTGTTGGAAGGCTGTGTGGAGGAAGCAGAATAATCCATGCGTGGTGCACAACACCTGGTGCACGCAGTGCTGAGAGGTGGCCCCTGCGATTGCTCTGAGGGAGAGAAGGCACATTGATGTGCTATGACAAGTGACCTGGGGCCTGCCAGAGACACGTGGAGGAGTGGAGCATGCTGGGAACAACTCCATGGTGCATGCTGCTTGCTGGTTGTTTTTTCTTTTCATTTTTTTGGGTCAAACCTGGCAATGCTCAGGGGTTACTCCTGGCTCTGCACTCAGGAATTATTCCTGGAAGTGCTTGGGGGACCATATGGGATGTCAGGGATTGAACCCGGGTTGGCTGCATGCAAGGCAAACGCCCTCCCACTATATGTCACTCTGGCCCTGTTTGGTGTTTGTCGGCAGCCCCCGGAATCATCACAGAAGCAGGGGTGCTGACCCTCCACTGCCAGGATTATAGACCCGGGCAGTACAGTTCCTAGGGTGCTCAGCAAGCTGGTCTGGAGTGAATAGAGGAGAGGGGAAGGACAGGGAAAGGGGCGGTGAGGAGGAAGAAGTTGCAGAGATCAGCTGTGGGTGCATCGAAGCCTCCAGCACCAGTTTATATCAGCATCTGCCCTTTCCGGTGCAAGGCCTCTCTCCTGTCTTAACCCTCAGGAAGACCGAGCATTCAGGACCACCTGCCTTGTGGATGAGGAGGAGATGAAGAAACTGCTCCGAGGCGCGGTCACATGCTGGAGAACCATGTCGAGCGCCTCTGGGCCTATCTCACCATCCAGGAGCTGCTGGCCAAGTGGTACGGGCCTGCTGGCTGCCCGTGGTGTGCACCTTGCTCCCACACACCTCACAGCCCTGGGCCTCTGGACAGACAAGTTGAACTACCAAGGGTGGTTCTGGGCCTTGGAGTTGCTAGTCGGTCAAGTCAGTAGTCAGAGTCAGTCTTTCTTTGCACACTGAGTCAGTATCAACCAGGCAGTCACCACTGTGGGCAGCCCCAGGGTGCTGGATGGTCCGCTGTTTATCCAACTGAGCTGCTGTGTGTGTGTGTACATGTATGTGCGTGTGTGTATGTGTGTGCATGTGAGTATGCATGTGTACACATGTGTGCATGTCTATGCATGTGTGTGCCTATGTGCACGTGTGTTTGTGCATGTGTGCATGTGTGAGTGCACATGCGTGTGTGTTGGGGGGTATGTTACATAGTGGGTTTCTATGCTTTTGCTCTGTGTGAGGAGGGAACCCCAGCAGTGCTGGCTTGGCTGTGGTGTGCTGGGGATCTAACCAGGTCTCCTGCCCGCGAAGCCTGTGCTCCCCCACCCTCCCCAAGTCATCCTCCTCCTAGGACATTCATGTAACCCGCACCAGGTGCCGGGAGTTTCCTCCTTATCCTCATGGAATAGATGAGCAAACTGAGGGCTCAGAGACGTTTGAACACAGCTCCTCAGGTCTCTGTGTCTTTTTAAGACACATCTCCTGGGTTGCTCAGGGGAGGCCCTTGAAGTCTGCCACTGTGTGGGAAAACGCAGACTTTGCTTGCATGGGTTGAGCAGGGGAGGGAGGAAAGGAAGAATGAACAAGTGCAACCCATCATTGTCCAAGCGTGGAGTGCGGGGAGCAAATGTCTGCTTGCAGGAAGATGTTAGAAGGGGAGGAGAAGGCCAACATCGCTGCCAAGGTCCTGCAGATGTCACTGAAATACCAGTTTGTGACCCCGCTGACGTCCATGACCATCCGCGGCCTGTCTGACAAGGATGGCCTACAGCCCGTGATTGACAAGCCTGCAGAAGGTATGGGTGCTTCGGAGGCAGCGAGGCATGGGCCGGTTTCGGGGGCCCCTCCTGGACTTTAATGCTCTTCCCTTTTCCTCCCTCCAGATGAACTGCCCTTGGGTGAGTTTTTTATTTTATCATTTTAATTTTCGTTTTTATTTTTATTGAGTCATGTCAATCATTACAAAATTAGAAAATGTTCTTGATCACTATAGATACTCATGAAAGAAAATACAGACCGGGACTAGAATGACAACAATCAGAAAGACATTGATGCTTTTTTTTTTTTTTTTTTGGACACCAATGTAAACCATGTAGAAGTAATAAATTTAAAAACCACAAGATGATACCGGGAAAGAAAAAATTACTTCCTGTTGCTTTTGAACTTACATATCAAACCATCTCAATATAAATCAAGACCAAGTGAATCTAATCATGGGTATGTGAAGTATCAGTGCCCATAATTCATCTCTGATAGAACAATTATACGTTCACATGATTAGATGCAAAAATAACCTTCAACAAAATCAATATCCTCTTAGGATACAAGCTTAGCAATTTGTTATATTTTTAAAAATTTACTCTTGAAAACATAGAGATTTAGAAAAGAGTTTTTAATTATTGGTTTTTAAGAGGGACTTCAGGTGGTCGCCTCCCACCCCTTCCCCCCCTACTCTTCCCTGCCCTTCTCCCCTCCCCCTTCCTCCTCTACTCCTCCTCCCCTGTGTGATCTCATCCTGTCCCCCTCATGCCCTTGCTTGCCTCAGTACAAACTGGTGGCTGCTTCTGTATGCCTGGGGAGCCCTTCTACAGCGGCAAACAGCCTCCCCCCCAACACACCCACACCCGCACCACATGCCTCCAGCGGGGTCTTCTACATGAGCAAGTGTGTACCAGCCGGCTGGGTCCCTGGGGAGGGGTGGCCCTGGGAGAAGCAGCCCTGAACTGGCACTTGGGAACTGGCCTTTGTGTGGTGGGGAAGGTGACACGGCGCTCTGTCATTTCCTCTACAGAGATGCAGGGACCCCGAAAGAGTAAGTGACTCCCAACTCTGCACAGCTCAACCTTGCTCCTCCCCTCGCCGTCCCCAGAGCTGAGTTCTGAGTAAAGCCCCGAGGCTCCGCCCCTGTTTCCCTGATGTGTAACCACAGCCCAAGGCTTGCTCCCTCTGCTCCATTCTCCTCGAGTTCAGAAGGTGCCCCTGGCATGGGCCTGGTCTCCCACCTGCTCCCCAGCCCCACCAGGTTCTCATGGAAGGAGAGATTTGACTCAGTTCACGCTTCTGTTCCCACGCCCCAAGAGGCGTGAAGGCCTCCGGTGCACCCCCTGTCCTCCTGGCCTCCAGCCAGTCCCCCACCCGCTCCGAGGGAGAGGGTCCGAAAAGGTGCCCGCAGCTCAGGGAAGGCTCCGCCACCTGCTCCTAAAATGCCGCTCGCTCTCCGTCAGCCTTCGTGCTGTCCTCGTCCGTCGCAGCCTGCCCAGAGCAGCTTCGGCTTCAACCACAAGCAGCTGCCAAGCCAAGTGACCGGAGGTGCGTCCTCGGGCTGGTCTGGGCTGCCCGGGCTTGTTGACAGACTCCCTCTCCACCTGTCTAACGGGCTCCTCTGTCTCCAGTGGACACCGACCCCCATTTCATCATTCACGTGCCCCAGAAAGAGGAGCCGCTGTGTTTCAATATCAATGAGGAGCCTGGGGTGATCCTGAACCTGGTGCAGGACCTTGACACAGGTGAGGTGAGGTCAGACTCTCTCCCCGGCCTCGGCACCCGTCCTGGGCTGGGCTCTGGCTGGGCTCTGGCTGCGTCTTTGCTTGCTGCCCTTGTGCATGCCCTCTGCAGGGCCACTGCAGTTAAACATGTAGGGTCACACACTTGGTTTAAAGTTCTTAAAAATTTTTATTTCTACTAAATGGTTAGCTGAAACTATACCAAAAATTTTTTTTAATTATTTTGAAATTTTTAACAGTTTGTAAACAAAGGCGCAGCTTGAGGTGTTGCAGGTGTGGCTGCGGTGCCCGGCAGCATGGCAGGTGGCAGACAGGAGACAGGCTTGTCTACATCCAGGGCTCTGCCCTGAGGGCCCTGTATGGTTGATGGTCGACAGAAAAAGACTGGGCCCCCTGGGATGAACCCAGAGCCATGACAGAGCCTGGCAAACTACTCGTGGTGTATTTGATAGCCAAAAACAGTAACAATAATGGACCTCTTTCCCAACTAATGGAGATGTTACTGGTGCCTGCTCAAAGCAAATTGATGAACAACAGGAAGACAAGTGATACAAGTGATACAAGTGATTGTAAACAAAGGGCCTCTCTCTCCCTCTCTCTCCCTCTCTCCCCCTCTTTCTGTCTTCCTTTCTTTTTTTTTTTTTTTTTTTTTTTGCTTTTTGGGTCACACCCGGCAATGCTCAGGGGTTACTCCTGGCTCTGCACTCAGGAATTACTCCTGGCGGTGCTCGGGGGACCATATGGGACACCGGGATCGAACCCGGGCCGGCACAGGCTGGCTGCGTGCAAGGCAAAGGCCCTACCAGCTGGGCTATCGCTCCGGCCCCTCCCTCCCTTTCTTTCCCTCTCTCTCTTTTTTAAAAAAATTGTGGGACTTTGTCTCTCCTCATTCTCTTTCTCTTTCCCTCTCCCTCCCTCTCTCCATCTCTCTCCATCTCTCCCTCTCTCTCTCCTCTCTCCCTCTCCCTCTGTCTTTCTCCCTCTCTGCTTTCTCTTATCTCCTCTCCTTACTTATTTCTCTCCCTTTCCTCCCTCGCCCTCTCTCCCTTTCTGTCCCCTCTGTTTCTCTCTCTCCATCTCTCTCTCTCCTCTCTAAAAGAATAAAAAAAATTGTGGGATGGGTGTGGGCCACACACTAGGTGCTCAGGCGACTCCCAGCTCTGTGTTCTAGAAGTCCTTCAGGTGGTGCTCGGGGGACCATATTATGGTGCCAGGGATTAATCTTGAGTTCTCCGTGTGCTAAACAGGTGTCCTACCCACTGTACTCTCTCTTAGGCCCTCAGTTTTTCAGCCCAGCATGGCTGAGGGTTTCTCCCATCAGCAGTCCTTGGACAGGGAGCGGAACTGACTCCCTTCTCCATTCTGTTTCTCACAGTCTAGTCAAAGCAGAGCTCATTGAGCGTCCCCTAGGGCTGAGGCCAGAGTAGGAACCAAGACAAATTTCTGCTCTCTTGGTGCCCAGCAAAGGAAGAACAGTGCCTTTGCAGGGGGCTATTTCTGAGCCCTTGGTGAAACATGTCATTGCTACGACGGGGAGGAGGTTTGGGGCTGGCTCAGATCACCACGGTGGCCCCTCCTGTGGTCTGAGACCCCCAGAGAAGGAGTGGGCCTAAGTCTTGCACCTGGTTTTAGGGCCCAGCCTCAGGAGGAGGTGGGAGGTTGGGAGGGGGCCATGTTTGTAGCGTGCAGGTCCAGGCGTCTCTGTCGGCGTCTTGAGACCCACCAAACAGCCTGGCCCCATGGATGTCCACACCCAAGCAGGAGGATGAAGGCAGGCAGGCTGGATGAGGGGGCCAGTGAGAGCTGCACAGTCCCCTCCCCGCACACACCACCTCTCCCTACACTGCAGGCTTCTCAGTGAGCGGGCAGCTCATTGGCAAGGCGACCCAGAGCCCTGGGCAGCATGAAGGAACCTACTTTGGGCGACTGGGCATCGCCAACCCCTGCCACAGGCTTTCAGCTGGAAGTGGCGCCCCAGAACATCACACTGAACCCCAGCTCTGGGGGGCCTGTGTTCTTCTGGCAGGACCAGGCTTCTCTGCGGCAGGATGGGTGAGTGGGCCCAGAGCAGTTCCAGTAGGGGACATCCAAATGGGCTTTGGGTGGGCCATGTAGATATGTGCAATCTGTGGTTCCGCCACCCCATCTCTTTGGCTCCTGGTCACTTGCTCTGGCTATCTGGTTGCCTGCGTCTTTGTTCCCCCTGGCAGGAGCTCTCTGGGCTGCTCGTTCAGTGCCTGTCGCCATGTGCCTCATCTTCCTTCCCAACTAACTCTGCAGAGCCCCAGAGCCTGAGCGTGGATAGCTCCAGGGAGAGTGGACAGAGTCCACTATGGGAGACACAGGGGATGAGTAGGGGTCAGAGAGCACAGACTTGGGCAGGAGACAGGTTGGAGTCTAGGGCCTTCCCTGCCGTTAACTGGCTCTGGGACCTTGGACAAGTGACCTGTCCTCTCTAGGCCTCGGTCTTCACAGGATCAGTGAGAGCTGAGCGATGTGACTTGCGAGGAAGGGTAGTACTAGCACCTCATATCACATCCCTCTGGATGGAGGCCCCAGACAGGCCAGACTTTTCTTTTACACGGGAAAGAGTACGAAGCTGGTCACACCTGACCGCTCAGGGTGGAGCTACAGGGTTTGAGAGCTGGTCCCAGAGGACGTGGCCGTCAAATGGGGGGTGGGGGGATATGCAGCCACGTTGCCCACTTGGCCTCCTGGCTCCACAGGGTGGTGGTGACCGTCAACAGGAAGCGGAATCTGATAGTGTCTGTGGAGGACAGGGGGCACCTTCGAGGTGGTCCTGCACCGTGTGTGGAAGCCAAGCGCCGCCCACCAGGACTTCCTGGGCTTCTACGTACTGGAGAATCACGGGACGTCGGCACGGATGCATGGGCTGCTGGGTATGGCCAGCTGGTGGGGCGAGCCAGGGGCTGGGGTGTGAAACCAGTGGATTCTTTAGGGGTCAGCTCTGCATCTGAGGACCAGAATGGCCGCTTTACCACCTGACCTCCAAGGCTTAGAAGACCAACTCAGAGGTCATCCCGGTGTGTGTCTGGCGCCTCAAAAGGTGGAAAGGGGCCTGATTAGCAAGTCCCAGCTGCTCCCAAGAACTCCTAAGGGTCTGGTCTGGGGGCTACACACATCTCCTTTGAAGCTTCCTGTGGGGTCCCTGTCTCCAGTCTTTAAACCTCTTTCGAGCCAGATTCCTTTGGAGTTGATGAGAAAACAGGAGGTACAACCACCTGCCCATGTTGTTGTTTCCCTGTAGCAGGTGAATGAAAAGTGACTGAGGACAAACCGATCAGAAGTTAGTCCCGGAGGGCTTGGAGAGGAGCTAGAGCCCCTCCTGATAGCCAGCCAGGGGGCCTGCAGGTGACCAGTGCCTCTGATTTGCCTTCCCAGGACAGTTCTTCCAGCCCCTGGATTATAAAGTGTTTGACCCCCACCCAGGCTTAGACCCCACGAAGACAGACGCCACCATGGAGGTGAAGAATCACCGGCTGACCGTTACCAGGTGGGCGGACGCCAGGAGGACTCTCCCGGTTCCTATCACCCGAGGTCCCTCGCTGGGTGCAGGCCTTCCTCCAGCTGTGGTGGGGAGGTGGGATTCGGGCAGCTTTCTGGGGGAGGTGTCAACCTGGTGGTTCTGAAACATGAGTCATTTTCTTGTCTCTCCCAGGGGCTTGCAAAAGACTTCAGCCGGGACTCCGGCGTGGGGTCCCGTGACCTGCTGGTTTGTCCACAACAATGGGGCAGGACTAATCGACGGTGTCTACACAGATTACATTGTCCCTGATATCTTCTGAGACCCCTGGCCAGCACCGTCTTATGTTGGGGCCATGGCAGAGGGGAGGGCAGCCTCCTACACCTGTCCAAGCTAGCGCCTGTGTAAAGGGCCGTGATTTCCCGTAAAGATCTTATACACAGGCAGAGTCTGGTTGCTTTTTTTGGGATAGGGGTGCAAGGATGGTGATTAGGCAGCCCAAGATGCAGCCCCTCAGAAGGGCCAGGAGTTACAGCGGACCCAGGGTGTAGAACATGCCAAGAATGACCAGAGGCCTACTCACATAAGGTTCCTGTACCGTGGGGAAACTGAGGCGAGGTGTTTTTCCAGAAGTCTCAAGAAGTGGCCAAGCTGGGATTTGAACCTGCAGCTTGGAGTCAGTGTCTGTCCTGATCTTCCAGCATGCTTGGGCAGAAAGTGACGTGCCACAGTGAGGGGGGAGTCCAGACATTCGAAGCATTGCTCAGAGGAGAGCTGGGAAGTGCCTGCAGAACTGGGGGTTCAAAAGCAGCTTCCCGGGAGCTGGAGGCAACACCTCTGGGTCAGGGCCGCCTCCTCTCACCCCCTCAATCCTCAGCTGGGGGTTCGCTCTCTCTGACCGCTGGGATAGTGTCCAGAAGCTATGATTTTATGGGAGTTCCTGCTTCTCACCCAGGGGCTCAGGATCATGTCCTGGAGGTGCTTTCCTTGAGGGCAACTCAGTGCCCAGTTAAAACAACCTTCGGGGACACAGTGACACACGAGACCACTGGCTTTAGGGAAAGGTTGGTGAGCCTCTGACTCCTCCTTTTCCCAAGCATTTCTTCTTATTATCTGTGGCCACTGACCAGCTCCTGCTCCCCACTGGGCCCAGGAGACCCTACTGGGCACGACACTCAAAGATGGCTGTTTGGGAATGCAGCACACATTCAGCACAGGCCAGGAGACTTGAGCCCAGCCACTGCCTGGAGCATCCGGGCCTCTGCAGAAGCAGCTCGGGCTGGCCCTGTGGGTGATGCTGAAGCTTCCTCTTCCCCTCTAGTACTCAGAAATGGGAAAACCTAAGTGTCTCTTAGCTACCATTTTTTTCTTTTTGGGTCACACCCAGCAATGATCAGGGGTTATTCCTGGCTCTGCACTCAGGAATTACCCCTGGCGGTGCTCAGGGGACCATATGGGATGCCGGGATTGAACCTGGGTCGGCCGTGCAAGGCAAACACCCTACCCGCTGTGCTATTGCTCCAGCTCCAACCATTTAATTTTAAGTACTGCATCTGGCGCTGACTCTGGGTCCCTTCAAGTTCCCCACTATCCCTTGGGATACTCTGGAGTGGCCTTGAAATTCCTAGAATTGTTCTTCCCACCAACCCCCCAGTGCCTAGGCTGGGAGCAGTATCCTGGATTCAAGAGGAGAGGAGACCTATAGGTAGCCCCTGGCGGGGCTGGGTGGGTGGGTGGGGGGTCTATGCACAGGGAGAGCCAGACAGTTCTGCCCCCATTTCAGGCCAACAAGTGCATTGACCATAGGACTGAACACGACCGTTGGCATGAAACATCCTGAGAGCCGGGAACCAGACCCGACAGGGCCTCGCTGAGATGGGCTGTACTGCTCCCAGGCGTTCAGGCTGCTAGACTGGGTTTCAACCCACCTGGGGGCACCTCTGCTACCCCGGGCTGGGGCGAGGATTCAGGAGGCTGGAGCAGAGGCACTGCCCGCAGCTGCCTATCTGCACATCTGTCCTGTAGCTTCCAGTCACGAGTTCACACACTCTCTCCACTTGACTCTGTCCCCTTCCTCTCTGCCCCTCGCTCTGTGCCCCTTGCTTTGTGCTCTGCTCCAAATTTTTCAGCCACTGATTTTTTCCTTATTCTCAAAGTTCAAAAAAAAATTAGAGCTAATCAGGCTTTATGTAGTTGTTATCTGGGGACTCTTGTTCTCTTTGCCCCACTACCCCAGCTCCCACGTGTGCACATTTTTTTTTCTTTTTGGGTCCCACCTGGCGATGCTCAGAAATTACTCCCGGTGCTTGGGGGCCATATGGGATGCTGGGGATCAAACCCAGGTCAGCAACATGCAAGGCAAATGCCCTACCTGCTGGACCATCGCTCCAGCCCCTCAAACCACAAGTATTTTGGGGACATGTACTTTAATAATGTTATGTAGGAGCAAAACAAATGTATACATTTAGTCACAGAAAACTTCAGTCCTTACTCAAATTTTAGATACAAGTGAAAGAAGACATTTTAGCTGCCAGAATTTGTATAAGGTCAAAAATCCTTGGATTTATGGACATTCCTCCAAAGACTAGAAATTGAGCTCCCTTTTGACCCAGCCATACCACTCCTGGGAATATACCCTGGGAAGCCAAAAACACACAGCAGAAACACAACCCGCACTTTTATTTTCATAGCAGCACTATTCACAATAGCCAGAACCTGGATACAACCAGTATGCCTGAGAACTGATGACTGGATAAAGAAATTGTGGTACATCTACACAATGGAATACTATGCAGCTGTCAGGAAAAATGAAGTTATGAAATTTGCATATAAATGGATGGACATGGAAAGAATCATGTTGAGTGAAATTAGTCAGAAGGAAAGAGAGAGACATAGAATGACTGCATTTATTTGCATGACATAAATATACCAGGTGATCTTACCAAAAGTGGAAATTACCACAAGCGCATGGGAGTCAGAGGTTAGGTAAGATAGAGAAGGGAACATTTGTGAATAAATGTCAAAAGGTCTGATACCAACATAGAACTGAGCATTAAATACAGACAAAAAAATGCAAATGATGGCTTCTAAGTGTATGTAGTGCAACCCACAGTGTGTGGGAGAAGGAGGAGAGAGAGAGGGGGAGAGAGAGGAGATAAAGAACCTGCCATTTAGGCAGGACGTGGGGGGGGAGGGAATTGGGGACATGGGTGGTGGGAAATGGGCACTGGTGGAGGGCGGGGTGCTGGAACACTGTGCGACCGAAACCTCCAAACGTGAACAACGTTGTAATTGTATATATATCTCACGGTGGTATAATAAAATGTTTAAAAAAAATCCTTGGATATAAATTTGATAATTTTGGGGGGCCGGAGTGATAGTCCAGCAGGTAGGGTGTTGGCCGTGCAGGTGGCCGACCCAGGTTTGATTCCCTGGCATCCCATATGGTCCCCCAAGCACCGCCAGGAGTCCTGAATGTAGAGCCAGGAATAACCCCTGAGCATTGCTGATTGTGACCCAAAAAGCCAAAATAAATGAATGAATGAAAAAAGAATGAATAAATGAATAAATAAATAATAAATTTGATAATTTTGTACAGAGGTACTATGTTGCTGAAGTTACGCCTGTCTTTGTAAAACAGCTTAATTTCTAATTTAAATTGGTTCAGGCTTGTTAAAGTCCAAAAAAAATTATGGCCAAGTTGTTGTAAGCCTAAAACAGCGAAATGTTACCAGCATCAGCTCTCCTAGCTCTAAGGGAGGAAATTCACAGTTTCTTAAAAAAAAAGGGGGAGGAGGGCCCCCACTTCTGCTCCCTCCACAAAAGGCCTGGCGGCCCCGCCCAGAACTGCTGCTAAAAATCTGGCCAGACTCCAGGTACTCGGGATGCAGGGCAGAGTCTCTGCCTGTCCGCCCTGTGCTAAGTTGATGGAGCGTCTTAGAATGGGGGGGCAGGTTTTGCTCCTTGCCTGCCCCCCACAGACTCTCAGAAGCCAGAAAATCTCGAGCAACACAACCACAGTCCAGACTCCACAGATGAACACAGCCTGATCCTCAAGCGCGCGGGTGCAAAGCACCCACTCGATGTCTCAAAACCTGGTATACCACAAACGTGTGGGAGTCAGAGGTTAGGTAAGACAGAGAAGGGAACAGTGTGCTAATAATTGTCAAAAATGATAATACCAGCCTAGAATTGAGCATTGAATATAGGCAAAATGATACACATAATCTCTAAATTTATGTATTGCAATCCACAATGTGTAAAAAAAGGAAGAGAGAAGGAGAGAGAGAGAGAGAGAGAGAGAGAGAGAGAGAGAGGGGGGAAAGATCCTGCCATATAGGCAGACTAGGGGGGGGAGGGAAGTGGGGACATGGTGGTGGGAAATGGGCACTGGTGGAGGGATGGGTGCTGGAACACTGTATGACTGAAACTCAAACATGAACATCTCTGTAATTGTTTATCTCTCGGTGGTATAATAAAATACTAATTTAAAAAATTAAAAAAAAAGAAAAAAAGAGAGGCGTGTGGCTGCTTCCAGAGTGATAGTACAGAAACTTCTTTAAATCAGCTCCTGTGATTTCCAGTCTTTAGGGGTCACTGCCAAGAGTGCAGGCAATGAAGGGCCCAGAGGTTAAATCGCTGCATTCACCTTTCTCAAACCAGTCGGCATTCTCTAAGATATTCTCTTACTACATATCAGAGACGGGAGAGTTCCACAGATTACGGAAAAGTTTGACATGATTCTTACCTAAACGAAGTCTTTTGTAAGATGAGTATCTTTCCCTACTGCATGTATGGCCTAGGGTACATAATGAAAGAGGGCTGGTTAAATATATATATATATATATTTTTTGCCTTTTTGGGTCACACCCGGCAATGCTCAGGAGCTACTCCTGGCTCTGCACTCAGGAATTACTCCTGGCGGTGCTCGGGGGGACCATGTGGGATGCCGGGGATCGAACCCAGGCCGGCAGAGGCCGGCGCGTGCTAGGCAAACGCCCTACCCGCTGGGCTATCGCTCTGGCCCCTGGTTAAAGATTTTGAAATTTAGGATCTTGCATTAGAGGGTAATCATTTTCTTGGTAAAATTTTGACAGACACACCTGGGATGCTTTTGTTTTGTTTTGTTTAGATTTTTTGGGCCACACCCAACAATACTCAGGGGTTCCTCCTGGCTCTGCACTCAGGAATTACTCCTGGTAGTGCTCAGGAGACCATATGGAATGCCAGGGATCAAACTCCGGTCAGCCGCGCGAAGGCAAACGCCCTACCTGCTGGACTATCTCTTTTATCCCATTCGTGGTGTGTTTAAGAGTGCTCTACACTGCTGTAACAGATCCCAGCTCTATAAATGAATAGCTATTGAGGCCATATAGGGTTATAAAGTGCCAGTTTGTAACTCTGGTCCTTTCATAATTTGCTGACATCACATTTCAGGATTTGCTGGCTCTGCCTCGTCCTTAGCATTGCTCCTGGATCAGATAACTAAGGAGACAGGTTGAGTTGGCCAAGTCTAAGACCAGTGTTGTTCTGATGTATGGGAACTCTGGCGCCTGTGTCTACCAGGCCCTGCAGAATAAAAAATTCTCCATTCATTTTGATTGCCCTTCAGGATGAAGTATTCTTGATTTGCCCTTATCTCTGGCCTCTTTGGGAATGCTGATTGTTAGGCGCAATCAAGGGAGGAATTTACTCTCATCCTCCCCTTCACTACTGACTCTTTCTCCTTAACTTCTTCCGTTAACACTTTCGGGACCGGACTGATAGCACAGCGGGTAGGGCATTTGCTTTGCATGCAGCCAACCCAGATACGATCCACGGCATCCCATATGGTTCCCTGAGCACTACCAGGAGTAATTCCTGAGTGCAGAACCAGGAGTAACCACTGAGTATTGTCGGGTGTGACCCAAAAAAGAAAAAAAAAGACTAAGTTTTCAAAGAGACGACATGATAACAGGTATGGAGACCCCTGTCTGCGGGCCTTTGTTAATTCCATTTTCTTCCAGTGTTTCATATCTAAAGTTCCCTGCAAGGGCAGCCAAGGATAACATTGCTTGATAGCCTACAACGGTTGCTGGAAAGCTTCCTTCCTTTTGACTCCTGATGAGCACATTGGTGGATTTTGGGGTTGCATGCACTCCTCATGTTGGGATGTGCTCTGCCCCGCTATTACCCGACTAACCAATCCAGAACACACTCACCCTTTAGCCTCACTCACTCTTCATTTCAGCAGGGATCCCTGTCCATTAGTTTTGGGTCCTCCTGATTTGTCAGGATTTTCCCCCAATTATAGTCAACTTCAGACACTTTCTACTGCTCCAGGTCCCTGATCAGGCACCAATTGCCAAGGTATGGCCTCAGGAGAAGCAGAGGGCACCGTGAGGATTAAGAAGAGAGACAGAAATAAGAGAGAAAATGTATGGCATCAGCGGCTCACAACCCCACAGACTGAGAGCCCCTACTGCCCTCCATGCACAATATTTATTGTTAGAACCGGTAATCAGAAGAAGAACATCTTGGGTCAAACATTTAACTCTCTTGATCTATCTGGGCTGAACTTTTACACATTCAAAGGCCTTAACATACGCCTTCTTAAGGGGAGGGAGGGGAATAGAGATTGAACAGTTGCCGAATCCCCATCAGAGCATTCTGGTTCTAAAAGCCATAAACGGCCCCCTGCTGGCTGGAAAGATAGCAGAGAGGGGCAGAGTGCGTGCATGCTGCAGACCTGGGTTCAATCTCTGTCACCCCATATGACACCTCCCTCCCCCAAGCCTGCCAGGAGTGATCCCTGAGCATATAGCCAGGAATAAGACCTGTGTATCACCAGGTGTGGCCCAAAAAAAAAAAAACTCACAAAATAACAACAACAAAACCCAGAACCTACCAGCCTGTCTCCTTCATCTCTACCCAGTCCCCAACACCCAGTAGTGACTGCAGCCAGCGATCCCTTCAGCCAGGTTCAGAGCCCTTCAGTCTGGCTCCTGGGACTCTCACCAGCTCCATCTGCCGTGGCCAAGTGAGGAGGGTCACTGGGTCTCTTGACTCCAGAGAACGTCTGAGTTGTAGGTCCATGGCGGGATGTCTGACAGGATTCAGTGGGGCCCCAGAGGTACAAACTCCCGGAGGAAGCAATGAACCGCTGCCTCAGCTGCACCCACTACATTCAGTGTTCTGGCGAGCCTGCAGGCTGTTAAGGACGGTCTGGACAGGCGGCAGGAGCTGGTTCCTGATCAGGCTCTGGGAATGGCAGGTAGATGCGTCAAGGCCTGGCGCTCCCAGAGCTGGGAGTCGAGAGGGAAGGCTACACTCAAACGAGCAAATAAGGTATCGACCAAGCAGACTCTCAGGGAGCTGGAGCTATCTTTTCCTTAGTGTTTATTTATTTCATTTTGTTTTAGGGCCACACCTGGAGATGCTAAAGACTCACTCCTGGCTCTGTGCTCAGGGATCACTCCTGGCAGTGCTTGGAGTGCCAGGGATCGAATCCAGGTTGGCCTTGCATGAGGCAAGTGCCCTACTCACTGTACTATCTCTCTGGCCTCTATCTTTTCTTTATTATTTTCTCGTATCTTTTCTATTACTGTGTGCGTTAATGTTGGGGGATTAAATTCAACTCTCTCTCTCTCTATCTATCTATCTCTCACTCTCTCTCCTTCACACACACACACACACACACACACACACACACACACGCACACACACACACACTACACAGCAAGGAAAGTGCTCTGCCGCTGAGTTTCCTCCCTGGTCCAGGCACTCAGGGAGCTGGGACAGGCTGTATTGCACAGATTTTCACCAAAACCCAGCAAGAAATCAAGAAGCACATTTCTGAAACATGGGAGACTCCAATTTATTACACTAGTGGACCCAGTAGAGCTCATGTCCCAAAAGAACTGTGTTCAGAACAAAGGCGAGAGTTCCATTTTCTAGAATATCTGGTGGGGGTGGGCATTTGCAGGCAGCTGGCAGAATACAGAAGCAGAGATTCCCAAGCGTGTTATTTTGCAAAGCAGGATCTGGAAGCCCTCAAGGACATGAGTGCATTTGGGAAATGTTCCCGGCTTCCCAAGTTTGCAGAGCAAGACTCTGAGCGTCTCAAGGACATCCGAACACACCCGTGGTTATGTCATTTCTCCCAGACTCGCTGCCCCTCGGTAGGTCCTGCTCTCTGCGTTAGCCTGCTTGAAATGTGGGCAGGGTGGTCTTTTCCGCCTTACTAGGGCTGTTAAAGGAATGAGAAGTGCTGTAAGCAGGGGCAGCAATGTATGCTCAGTTTCAGCAAGCTGGGACCAGAGACCATCACGTGTGCTCTGTCCTCTTCCTCAGCCCTGGGAATGGTGGAGGGGATAGAACGAATAAGGCTTGGGTCACGGCTAAATTTCCAGCCTTTCACAGAGTCGGGGATCGTCTCTGTCTGTCCCCCCATCGCCCTGTTCTTCAGAAAGGTCTGGTGGTCGCACCTATGAACCCTCCGCGCCAGAGCAATCTCATCCACGGCTATGATCCAGAGACTCATATAAATCTTGAAGGAAAGCAATAAGTGGCAGAGATGTTCCCGGTCCCCCCACACCAGGTTGACACTGAGGTGCTCAGAGGGGGATGGGTGAGGCCCAGTCCATCCCGACAGAGCTCCAGAAACCAAAAACCTGCACACTCCACAATAGCCTCCATGTTTTTTTTAAAAACATTTTATTATACCACCGTGAGATATGTAATTCGTGTTAATTATAAAAACATTGTTCACGTTTGGAGGTTTCGGTCACACAGTGTTCCAGCACCCCCCCTCCACCAGTGCCCATCACCCACCACCCATGTCCCCAATTCCCTCCCCCTCCCACGTCCTGCCTAAATGGCAGGTTTTTTATCTCCTCTCTCTCTGCCCTCTCTCTCTCTTCCTTCTCCTACACACTGTGGGTTGCACTACATACACTTAGAAGCCATCATTTGCATTTTTGTCTGTATTTAATGCTCAGTTCTATGTTGGTATCAGACCTTTTGACATTTATTCACACATGTTCCCTTCTCTATCTTACCTAACCTCTGACTCCCACACGCTTGTGGTAATTTCCACTTTTGGTAAGATCACCTGGTATATTTATGACATGCAAATAAATGCAGTCATTCTATGTCTCTCTCTTTCCTTCTGACTAATTTCACTCACCATGATCTTTTCCATGTCCATCCATTTATAGGCAAATTTCATAACTTCATTTTTCCTAACAGCTGCATAATATTCCATTGTGTAGATGTACCACAGTTTCTTTATCCAGTCATCAGTTCTCGGGCATACTGGTTGTTTCCAGGTTCTGGCTATTGTGAATAGCCTCCATGTTTAAGGACAGACTCCACTACTTGGATAAGCCCCACCCATGAATTAATCTGTTGGAAAAAGTAAGGCGTGCAGGTTTGGTGACTCTAGGCTTTCAAGGAATCAGGGATGGGCTCCCTGCCACCATATCCCTGTTCTTCAGGCGCCAAGAGGTCACCCCCATGGCTCTAAGACACAACCAAATATAAATTTAACTCCAACTTTATCACCCAGTTATAATCTGTGGAATTTCTGGAGCGCTCTAGTATATAGTCATAAGACCTATCCTGTATCAACGTATTAGTAATTTCTTATTAAAGGGTCTTAATGGCCCAGTAGCTCCAAAATAGGATTGAACAATTCTCATTAACTTTCTTCTAAGAAAATATTTTTGACCATTTTTAACAAATTAGCTATAATAAGCAATATAAAATAAATTATTGGGGTTCTGCTTAGGGGCAGGCTTATGTAGTGGTGGAGAAAATTAGAAATAATTGTCAAAATTTGCAATAGTGGTGGATTTGGAGTTAACTATAGAATCACTTGATCACTTGACATCCTGTTATTCATCGATTTGCTCAAGCGGGTGCCAGTAACGTTTTCATTTGACCCTATCACGTGCCAGTGTAACCCAATGGCATCGGCTTGCTTCAGGAATACGAAAAACCTCAAACCAGGGTCTTGACTAAGAAGTCTGACCATCTTGTAGGTGGGCGGCCACATGATCTTTTGATGTCCCGTGGGATCCAGTCGGTAACGGCTCTAATCCAGCGGTTGTCTCCAAGTCGCATTACATGTCCAGCCCATCTGATTTTCAATGCTTTGGCAAATGAGACAGCGTCCCTGATTCTGGAATAGCGACGGAGGTCAGAACTCCAGATTCTTTCTCTCACATGAGTGAGGCGTGATGTTCCAAGCATAGCTCTTTCGATTCCTCTCTGGGAGACCTGAATAGTGTTCTCATCCTGTTTTCGTAGGGCCCAGATCTCTGAGGCATATGTTAATGCAGGGAGAACGGTGGAGTCGAAGAGATGTGCCCAGAGCCGGAGGTTCTTTGTCCTTTTAGCTATTTCTTCGATCTTTTGAAGGCATTCCATGCTGCTCTCTCTCCTCCTGCACAGCTCAGATTTTAGGTCATTCATCATGTTGACTTCTCGACCTAGGTACGCATAACTGCTGCATTCAGAGATGTTTGTTCCATTGAGAGTGAATGGGGCCTCTGGAACTAGTCCATTTTACATGAACATAGTTTTGTTGAGATTCAGCTGTAGACCTATCTTTCCACATTCTCAGTCAAAGTCAGTCAGCATTTGTGCCGCTTGGCTAATGTTTGGTGTTATTAGAACGATGTCATCAGCGAAGCGGAGGTGATGTAGTTGCCAACCGTCTATCTTCACTCCCATTCCTTCCCATTCTAATTGTCGCATGACGTTTTTGAGGGTGGTGCTGAAGAGTTTTGGTGAAATGGTATCACCCTGCTGAACCCCTTTTTGACATCAATGATCACTTCCTTGTAGAATGGTGAGATCCTGGTGGTGAATCCGTAATACAGCTCACGAAGCATCTTGATATATTGGGTTTGAACGCCCTGTCGATTTGAACGACTATAAAGTTTTTGTAAGAAATCAACATGGACAACTTTGTTAAAAAATGAGTAGAAGCCCACTATATTCGTTTGTTTGTTTGTTTTGCTTTTTTGGATCACACCCAGCAATGTTCAAGGGGTTGCTCCTGGCTCTGCACTCAGGAATTACTCCTGGCAGTGCTCGGGGAACCATATGGGAATACCAGGGATCAAACCTGGGTTGGCTGCATGCAAGGCAAATACCCGATCCGCTGTGCTGTCTTTCTGGCCCCAAAGTCCATTATGTTTAATAATTTCAATAAATGAAAGCAATAACACAGATAGTTCAATTCACATGTTACAGCTCAGTAAAAAGGTCATGACTTTAGCAATACCATTCTGGGATATATGTTGTAGTAATCAATATAATTAGTGCCTGCTTAGGGAGCAGGTGTGGGTGTGGGGGTGGGTGAGAAAAGAGAGTCTTTGGTGGCAGTAAAGGCACATCGGTGATGGTACTGCTGTTGAAATAATGAACGCCTGAAACAACTATACTGTGAACAACTTTGTAAATCACGGTGTTTAAACAATGTTTGAAGAAGAAAAAAAAAGGCTTGGATCACAGAAAGCCCGTCCTCAGCGGAACAGCTTTGCTTGGGCTCTAGCTACCTCTCAAAGGGAGAGGGCAGATTAGAGGCCTTGTCAGTAGTCCAGAACAATGCATACCTGGGACCATCCACCATGCTCAGTTCTGCCTTTTGGGGACCTCAGGATGTCCCAGCCTTCAGGAGTGAAGCCTTTCCACTCTTCACTGTTGGCAGTGACCACCAGGATCCTTTACAGGCAGATCCCATTCCAGTACCCAGAGGAGCCTCCCTCTTCTCGGACTTCCCGCCCCTCGCCACCCGCCTTGCGCTGCAGGTCGCTGACCTCCCTTGGAAAACATTAGCTTCCTCATATAAGGAGCGCTGGGGCCCGGCAGCACGCCCAGCCATGGCGTCTGCTCGTGGTCCCTGCCTCCTCTTGGCCCTGCTCTTCTGCTTGGTGGCCTCTGGTTTTCCCAGGGAGCCCCTCCCGGCCATTTGGGGTGAGTGCGGCCCCTCTTTATCTTCTGGGTCTGTTCAAGGGGCTGGGCAGGAAGCTGTGTGGGAATGAAACCTCTTAAACTCCAAGGCCTATTCCCCAGCCACGGGTGGACCAGTGTGTGCTCTCAGCACTGGTGGTGGGGAAGGTCCTTGTCTGAGTCAATGGCAGAGGCCTTTAGAAGATGCTGAGGGCAGAGTCCTGGGGTAAGGGGTGGGCACCAAGGAAGTGGGCTGTCCTGGAAGAAGCCTTCAGGGATTGGAGCACAGGGGAAAGGCAGAGCTAGTCACGGACCCTGGAGCAGGACTTCAGGTTCTGGGTTTGGTTGTTTGGGACTATGACTCCTGCCTCTCTGGGCCTCAGTTTCCCTCTGTTCAGAGCCTTCCTACCCAGACCTGGGACTCTGGGAACATTGTGTTATGGGGTCTGGGAATGGGATCACTGCTGGACCCAGACCTTGATCTGGAGCCTGCTCACCCAGAATGGTGGCCTTGGCTTTGACCTGACCCTGTATTTGTCTTTACTTTTGCAGAAACGAAGCCTCCCGAATCGGTGAGAACTTTCACCAGGCAGGGAGGGGCCAAACAGGGTGATATTGGTTGCCCTAATAGTTGAAGGGGTGGAGTCCTCATGTGTCCTTGCCCTGACAGGCCCCAATACAATTTAAGGGGCAACTCAGTCCCCCATGACCAACCCATTGGGCATGGCCCAAGACTACAGGGCTGCTGGCCAGAATGCTTCCCTCCCCAGACACCCACAACAGTGCACTTTGACCTCCGTACCTGGCTGACCCAGGGAATGGCCAGTGAGTCTCTCACAGTCATCTTTACAGGCACATGTCACCCCAGAGCCTTGTTTGGTCCCTTGCCCCATGGGAATGAGGGTACTGGGGCCATGAAAACCCTAGACATAGGATCCAAGTGCTTGTTCGGGAGCTGAAACTGGGAAGTTCCCCAAGGCCATAGGCAGCAGGCCTAGATGCGTGTAACATCTTTGGCAGCTGAGGTGTGAGACGAGCAGAAAGGGTTGGGCAGGTGCTCCCAGCAGAGATGGGGTGGGGAGCAGGGGGACACCCGTGTGACTGAGACAGGGACCAGCAGAGGCAGGAGCTGACTGGAGGAGCTCAGAGTCCTAGGGAGACGCCCTGAGAGTGTTGGGGAGCACGCAGGGTTTGGATGTCGGAGGGATCGTCAGGACTGGGGTCCCTGCTAACTTTCATCAGCTATCGGGGCTTATGGACAGGTTAATGCTAAGGAGGGAGAGTGTCCATCAAAACAGTGGTGGCCTGCCGGAAGTGGGGGGCCAACAGTGCTCCCCAGGCTGTACACAGAGAACGGAGGGGCCGCTGGCCAGTCAGTGCCCAGAGGCGGGGCCGGGTTGGGTACTTGGTGTGGGGTGGCCCCAGGGGGACTGCTTCCCCATCCTCAGCTCTCTCCCGATCACCTTCCTGCAGGTGGTGGATGACATCGAGATTCACAGCACCCGGATCCACTGCAGGGTCACCTCCCGCTTGCCCACAATACCGTCACCACGCAGGCCACCAACCGGGCAGACACTGCCAAGGAGGTCTCCTTCGACGTGGAGCTGCCCAAGACTGCCTTCATCACCAACTTCACCTTGTGGGTGCCCCTGGGCTGCCGAGTCTGAGCTCAGAGGGGGGAGTGCACACGCATGAGTCCCCACCAACTTTCTTTCCCGTAGGACCATTAACGGTGTCACCTACCCTGGGAATATCAAGGAGGAAGGAAGTGGCCCAGAAGCAGTACCAAAAGGCGGTGTCCCAGGGCAAGACAGCTGGTTTGGTCAAGTGAGTGCCGCCACCTGGGCATGTGTGGGCTGTGGGTGCCACGGAGGCGGCAGGCGACAGCAGCCACCTCCCGCCACTGCCATCCTCATTGCTGTTAAACAACGCGTCCTTGGAGTCTTGTCACAGGGTGCCATATGGAAACAGGTGGTCAGGGCTCAGAGTACTCAAGGTTTTCTTTATTTTATTTTAATTTTGCTTTTTGGTGTCTCTCCTGGCAATGCTCAGGGGTTACTCCTGGCTCTGCACTCAGGAATTATTCCTCGCGGTGCTCAGGGGAACATATGGGATAAGGAGGATCTAACCCAGGTCTGCCAGGTGCAAGGCCAATGCCCTACCCACTGTGCTATTGCTCTGGCCCCTCAGGGTTTTCTTTAAAGAGTTGGGACTTGAATCCCAGGTCCCTGAAAGGATAAACTCATGTACCCCCACTCAGGGCCTCTGGGAGGAAGCTGGAGAAATTCACAGTGTCTGTGAATGTGGCCATGGGCAGCAAGGTCACCTTTGAGCTGACCTACGAGGAGCTGCTGAAGAGGCACAAGGGCAAGTACGAGATGTACCTGAAGGTCAGGCCCAAGCAGCTGGTGAAGCACTTTGAGGTGATCAACTGTGGAGTCTGCAGGGGGCGGCGGAGGGGTTGCAGGGAGGGGTGCCCGGGCAGAGGCAGGCAGCCCCACTTGGCAGAGGTGGTTTGTGGGGAATCAGGGGCCTGCGGGAGGCTGAGCTGCGCCTGGGCGTTGGCCCTTGGGGGGTGACATCACCAAGTGTGTCTGTTACCCTGGTAACTGCTTATGTGGCTTTTCCCTCCCTCTGAGCTGAGAACCATGCAAATACTGAGGAGCGCTGTTGGGGACCTGAGGCAGGTGGTGGGGAGAGCTCTGTGGGCAGACCACCCTGCTACAAGCCCCTTGTGGTTCTTTCCTAATGGGATGCCCCTGCTCAGCCATCCAGAACTGTCCCTACAGCTGACCCCTACACCCCCACTGCTCACAGCTCACTGCCTCTGGGAATGACCTCTCTGACCTTTGGCCTTTCAGATCAAGGCAGACATCTTCGAGCCGCAGGGCATCAGCTCCCTGGACGCACAGGCCTCGTTCATCACCAATGACCTCCTGGCCAGTGCCCTCACCAAGTCCTTCTTGGGGAAAAGGTGAAGCTGCCTCTGAAGCCTGGGGGCGTGGGCAGAGACAGGAAGGACCCCAACCCAAGCAGGACAGGCCTTGCCTCTGGGGCTGCGCTTGGTGCGAGCGAGTGACTGTGTGGTGGGGCGTGGGGACAAGCCTGCTGGCCGCCTTGGCAAGGGGTGAAAATACCAGAGGCGGGAGCTGCTTCTCACCAACACCTGTCAGAGGAACGGGTCTCATTAGTATGACGGGTGCTGGGTAGAACCACACAAAGCATGTGCTGTGTCCTTTGAGCCCATCCCCAGCCCACAGGGGAGGTGCCCAATGCCACAGAACCTTGGGAAGTGGCAGGACAGGTACGTTCCTGTTTTCTATACTGCACAGAGTGGACCCTCAGGGAACCACTTTGCTCTGCTGAGGCCACATTGAGGAGTTGAGAGGACGCAGAATTCATTCCCGGCCCCGGGGGACTCCAGCCCCAACTGTTCCCGGGTCACGCTGGCTGAGACAGAGACGAACACTCTTACATAGATATTGGGGGCCTGAGCACTCCAGGGTAAACCACTCCCGTTCATCAGGGCTGGGCCCACCTACACAGCTGCTGGTTGCTATCCACCACTGGCCCTGTCCCTGCCTCCTTCTGTCCCTTTCCTCCTGGCATCCAACATGAACTTCCTCTTCATGGAGCCAAGTGGCTTTCTGGAAGCAGCTTCTCTGGGGCTCAGGGACTTCTGGGAACAAGACAGGGAAGAGGCTGCACAGACCAGCCCTCTGGCCTCCAAGGAACCCTCATCTCCAGGGGCATGTAGAGTGCCTGGGTTTCCCCTGGCTGGCATCCTTCCCCCTTGTTCAGGCTGTGCTTCTTCTGTCCAGGGCCCTGTGGGCTGAGGTCTGCAGGGGGCAGGTGTGGAGCCAGGTCTCACCCCCCCTCTCTCCCCCGCCCCAGGGCCATGTGTCCTTCAAGCCCAGTGTGGACCAGCAGCGTTCGTGCCCGACCTGCTCGGACTCGCTTCGATGGAGATTTCACCATCACCTACGATGTGAATAGAGAGTCCCCAGCCAACGTGCAGGTACTGGTTCTGGTGACTCATGATCTGGTGGCGGGAGGGGAGAGGCAGTGGGGGACCGAGGCTGGCAGCCCTGTCTGCTGCCACCACCTCCATCCTCTGCCCAAGGTCCCGGCACAAGCCTTGCAGAGCTTTTCCAGTGTGGGAAAAGGCATCTTTTCCCCAGCCTGGGAAACGCTGGCCTGACTTGCCGGAGTAGCCACGATGGGACTGTGAGAGTGAATGGCGCCCCCCTCTCTCCCCTCCAGGTAGTCAATGGCTATTTTGTGCACTTCTTCGCACCTCATGGCCTCCCAGTGGTACCTAAGAATGTGGTGTTTGTGATCGACGTCAGCGGCTCCATGATGGGTCGGAAATTAAAACAGGTGCTTTCTTGATGGTGGGGAGAGGATGGGTAAGCAGCAGGCCAGGAGAGGTGCAGGTTTATTTGTGTGTGTGGTGCCAGGAGCCAAAGTCAGGGCCTCATCCCCAAAGGTCACCACAGAGTCATGTCTGCATTGGATGGGAACATACTCTCTGGTGTTCAAGGGTTACTCCTGGCTCTGTGCTCAGAGACCTCTCTCAGCAAATGAGAGGGACCATATGTGATGCCGGGGATTACATTCCAGCCCACCACATACAAAGCATGCACTCTGTCTGTTGGGTTATTTCTCTGGCTCCCAGTCAGAGATTTTCAGCACCCCTCTCTGACCCTAAGTTTTATTTTATTTTAATTTTTTGGAGGGTTACACCCAGTGGTGCTTAGGACTCACTCCTGGCTCTGTGCTCAGGGATCACTCCTGGCTCTGTACTTCTGGCTCTGTGCTTAGGAATCACTCCTGGCTTTTGCTCAGGGATCACTCCTGGCACTGTGCTCAGGGATTGCTCCTGGGCAGTGCTGGATGGGCAGAACTTTTATGGTGTTGGGATGGCACTGGGATCTGCTGTGTGCAAAGCCAAGTACCTTACCTCCGTGCTATATTTCCAGATCCAAGGATGGTATTTCTAGAGATAGAGCAGAAAGAGGACAGGCTAACAGAGGGTCACACCCTGTCCCCATTACGTCCCTCTGTGCCTCCTGCCTGCTCAGCTAGGAAGGGCCCGGCTGTGAACGACACCTCAGCCTACTTCTGCACTGCTCCTTGTTCTCTTCCCAGACAAAGGATGCTCTCCTCAAAATCCTGGAGGACATGAAAGAGAGTGACTACCTGAACTTCATCCTGTTCGCTTCAGATGTGAGCGTTTGGAAGGACCATTTAGTTCAAGCCACCCCCGAGAATATCAAGGGAGGCCCAGGCTCGTGTCAAGTATAGGCACTCGAGGTGGTGAGTCGGGAGGTCGGAGAGGGCCCTGTGCTTCTCTCTGCCTGAAGCTCGCAGCCGGGGCCCCTCCTGCCTTGGATGGAGTAGCTGCTCCTCTTGGATATCTGCCAATGGATCCTGAGGCCCCAGAGGACATGTCCCCTATGCAGTCCCCAAACCTGTTCTTTCTCTTTCTGATACTTGATTGTGGCCCCAAGTCCCACCACATAAGGCCACATGAGGCTTACCGGGAGTTGGGTGGGGTTGGGGGATTATGCTAAATGCTGTTCAGGGGCCCTGGGACCAACCTGGTCACATGCCACCAACCACGCAAGTTCAATGTTCCGGCCTGGCAGTGTGCACTTCTAGGACCCAGTGGAGCCAAAGAACCACCAGGCTGACCCTAGAAGTGCTTGGAGGCTTCCAGGTCTACACCTGGTGGTGCTTGAGGGCTCGTGCAATGCAGAGATCCTACAGCGATCCCTGTGTATCCCAGACACACCTATCAGAGCTATCCCCAGCCCCCAAGGGACATTTTCCAAGTTGCCTTTTCCCATCACCTCAAGTACCCATCATTCCAGCTGCCCTGGACCCCACCCCTGAATGTGTGAGTCATTTATTCATGCCCCCGGCCCTCTTCCATACTGCTGTCTGTGTGCAGCCACCAACATCAATGATGGGCTGCTGAGAGGCATCAACATGCTGAAGAAGGCCCAGGAGGAGCACCAGGTCCCGAGAGGAGCACCTCAATTGTCATCCTGCTGACAGATGGCCAGGCCAATGAGGGTGAGGCGGGCAGGTGTGGCCAGGGCCTGGCTCTGCAGCAGCTTAGCCCAGGGTCCACAAGGTCCGAGACTTCCCAAAAAAGCAGGGGCTGACTCCCCTGCCAGGACTCTACCCTCTGCCGTCTAACGTGCTATGGCCTTGACTCCAGGGCTTCGAGCGGGTAGGGGAGAAGCTTGGGATGGAGCTGACCACTGCCTCCAGGGGCTGGCCTGGGGCTCCAGCACTGCCTTCCCCTGCAGGTGTAAGCAACCCTGAAAAAATCCAAGAAAACGCTCTCAACGCTATTGGCGGCAAATTCCCTTATACAACCTGGGCTTTGGTTCTACGTAGACTATGACTTCCTGGAGAAAATGGCCCTGGAGAACAACGGGTTTGCCGGCGCATTTATGAGGATTCTGATGCTGCCTTGCAGTTGCAGGTAAGCCTCACCTTGCTACCTCCAGGAACAATGAGCTCATTAGTGTCTTGGGAGTTGTTCCCTACTTCCAAGTCCACTTTCAGTTCTTGGCTAGAGCTTCCTCCTCAAGCTCTAATCCACTGGGACTCTCTGACCCAAACTATTCTGTTTTTGGCCCTGGCTCACAGACCTGCCTCCCTGACTTGGTGGGCCCAAGCATGTGCAGGGCAGCATGTGAGAATAAAACAAGGTGAAAGGAATCTCTGACTAGCCAGAACAGTGGTTTCCAGAAGCACACACCAGGCATGGTGCAGAGAGTTATTGGAGCCACACTCCTTCACATGGCTCACATGTGTATGGTCTCAGCTGGTGAGAGCTGGAGCCCACTCCTTCACAGAGACTCACATCTCAGAGTGATGATGGTCTAGGCATGGTGCAGAGACTTATTGGAGCCACACTCCTTCACAGAGACTCACATCTCAGAGTGATGATGGTCTCAGGCATGGTGCAGAGACTTATTGGAGCCACACTCCTTCACAGAGACTCACATCTCAGAGTGATGATGGTCTCAGGCATGGTGCAGAGAGTCATTGGAGCCACACTCCTTCACATGGACTCACATCTCAGAGTGTTGATGGTCTCTGTGGGCCGCTGCCTCCTGAGGGCTCCAGGCATCCTTGGCTCTGTCCTTCTGAAGAGACCATACCCTGTCCACCTCTGGTCATCTGTGTGTGGATCTATCCCTGTGTCCATCCAAGTGTCCTTAGTTTTTAAAAGACCTCTGTGAAGTCTGTCTCCCCCAAATAAAGCCCCTTCCTGGGGAAGGGTTGGGGTGGAGGAAAGTTTGTGCTTCTGAAGGTGCGCTTAGGGATGGACACTTGGCAGGGAATATACCCGGGATCACGACCCGGCCGTGTGACCCTGGTTCTTTTTGTTGACCCCTAGGCCCTTGTCTCTGCAGTGGACTGAGAGTCCCCAAGCCCCTCTCCTTGCACCTCTATGCTCCATCAGTGTCTCTCTTCCCCCTTTTCCCCTCACATTTATTCCCATAGATGTTTCTAGAGTCCTTTTTACTTTTTTTTGGGGGACCCCTGGCAGTGC
The DNA here is from genome assembly GCA_021461705.1 of Cryptotis parvus. NCBI lineage: Eukaryota > Metazoa > Chordata > Mammalia > Eulipotyphla > Soricidae > Cryptotis > Cryptotis parvus. Next base: position 3,777 of record JAJIBD010010286.1, on the reverse strand, counting down.
TCAGGGCTTACTGCTGGTTGCTCAGCAATCACTCCTGGCGGGATCAAACCTGAGGCTAGTTGACAGCAAGGCAAGCCCCTTAACCCTGTGCTGTCTCCCCCACCCCAGGACCCCTTTGTATGTGCCAAGGACTCTGTCCTTTCTCTCTCTTCCCAGTCCTACCTTCAGCACAGGGACAGCGCCCACAAATGTCAGGGTCCTCTCAGGGCTGTCTGGAGGTAGAGCTCAGGGTCAGGACTGGTCGAGGCTGGACTCAACACCATGTGGAGGTGTGAGTGGGGACCCCACATGGCCTGAGCTGCTCAACTTCCATGATGCGGACCCCAGGATTTCTACGAGGAGGTAGCCAACCCGGCTGCTGACGGGCGTAGAGGTGGAGTACCCCCAGAACGCCATCCTGGACCTCACCCAGAACAGCTATAAGCACTACTACGACGGCCCGAGATCGTGGTGGCCGGGAAACTGGTGGACAAGGACATGAGCCACTTCAAGGCCGATGTGAAGGGCCATGGGGTGAGCTTCACTGGGGTCTGGGGTGAGCCAGGGCTGGGGTTTGACACCCCCTACTCCTAGAAGCAGCCCCTGAATGGGGCTCGCTGGCTTCTGGGTCTCCCTTGGCCTCCCCTCCAGGCCTTCAATGACCTGAGCTTCACGGAGGAGCTGGACGCTGGAGGCGATGGAGAAAGGCCCCGGCAGGAGCAGGACTACATCTTCGGGGACTACATCGAGCGGCTCTGGGCCTACCTCACCATCGAGCAGCTGCTGGAAAAACGGTACTTGCCACCCTGCCTGGCAGGCCAGAACCCATTCCTGGGCCTCACAGGGTCTCTGCTGGCCAAGCTCTGGGATGCCCTGGAGCAGGACGATTCAGCTACACATTCAGGCATCCCTCATCCACCGCCAGCTCTCTGTCCTTACTTGGTCCAACCCCACAGAAGTGTTTGCTGGGGCAGAGCCCAGCCTCCAGGGTGGAAGGGCAAAGCTTTGGTGCCCTGCTCCCCACTCCCAGCATGGTCCCTTCCAGATATCAGGCCTCAGACAGCTCCAGGCACGAGACAGAATGTGGCCCTTTTGAGGGCCTGTGTCAGTCCTTTTTCTGGGGTGGGGCGAGTGTACAGCCAGAAAAACCCCTAACCCAAGACCTGGCAAATCCTGAGGGCTTGTTCATGGAAGTTCTCCTAAGATTGTGCGGGCCATTTTGCAGCCCCTTATACTTTATAGGTGGGAAAACAATGGCCCATTGAGGGGGGACTTGTTCGTCTGTCCTGGGCGAGGAGAATCATTTACTCGATTTAGAGGGGTCAGGTTGGGAGTGGGGCATCTCTGCCGCCTCTGGGGCTGCCATTCCTGGGAGTCTGGGCAGGGAAGCAGGCCATCCATCGGGAGGAGCCCCCCTGAGCTAACGCTCCCCCTGTGTGCCCCCCCCACCCCACACCCCTCAGCAAAGAAAGCCCAGGGTGAAGAGAGAAAGAGAACCTCACCGCCCAGGCCCTGGACCTGTCCCTCAAGTACCACTTCGTGACACCACTGACCTCCATGGTGGTGACCAAGCCTGAGGACAATGAGGAGCAGACAGTCATCGCAGACAAGCCAGGGGATGGTGTGTGTGTGTGTGTGTGTGTGTGTGTGTGTGTGTGTGTGTGTGTGTGTGGTGGGGTTGTGGGGATGCCTGACTGAGGGAGGCCATCTCCAGGATGGGCCCTGGTGCCTGAGGAGATGGCAAGGTCGGGCAGAAGTGGCCAAGGGGCTGGGGAGGGGACTCTGGAGGGAGGGAGCTGCTGGCACAGACAGGGGTGAATGGGAAAAGGGCGTAAAAGGGCACCACCTAGGGCCATTCCAGCAGCATGGAAGGCTCTGCTGGACAAGAGGAAGCTCGCCAGGCTTGGACGGGGCCAGGAGCAGGGGCCTGGGTAGAGGACAGGATCCAGGTACTAAGACCTAAAAGTGGGGGCCAGGGCCTGCCCAAGCGGATCCTGAGCATGGAGAACAGAATGTCTGCCCTAGGGAAAGTGAGGAACAGGAATTTGTTCTGGGGGGACACCCAGTGGGGCCTCGTGGACATGTGGAACATCCATACCTAGGGCTGGTTGCCATACGGTGCCCTGCAACGGAAACCAGAGAGCTTCTGATGCCTCCTCTTCCTCCCTCATGGGTGGTGGACAGGCCACACACCGTGGACTGCAGATGAGGATCAGCCCCAGCTCAGTGGGGCTTCCACGAGGGAGAGGTGACAGAATCACGCACACAGGCAGTGCCCAGCCGGGGCGGCTCCCCAGGAGGCCTGGAATCTGGTCACTGCTGTGCAGCCAACTCAGGAGTGACCTCGGGCCAGGCTCTGCCCTCCGTAAGCCTGTGGTCTGTCCCATCCATCACTGGCTGTGGCATCAGTGTGAGAGTTCCATGGTTTGTAGATGTTAACCGCTCCCACATCAACCATGCATGCACCGTTCACCCACAGTGCCTTTCCAAAGAGCGCTCTGCTGCCTCCCTTCTGAGGAAACCGAGGCATCTCGGAGCGGTCAAGTCTGTCCCAGGAGTCAGTCAGCTGGCAGTTGAGCCAGGCAGCCCTGGCAGTGTTCGGGGCCTGACTCTGCCCTTTCTCCACCCCAGCACCTCACTTGCATAGGGCCCCTCTGTCCCCACAGCCAGTGAGATGTGCGTGCATGCAAGGTGAATGCCCACCACAAAGGCCGCTGGCTGTGAGTCTCATCCATTGGGTGGTGGCGGTGCAGAGGCTGGTGTCTGCTGTGCCTTACACACATCCAGAGAAGCCCACGGCTGATGACCTGTGCTTCAGCAACAGCAAAATGCTGCTTTCCCGCACTGAAACTGTCTTCAGGAGCTGAGGATGTGGCTCAGTGGTAGAGCATATCTGTGCTATGTGTGGGGTTCTGGGTTCAAGCCCCACCCCTCCACTCTTAGTGAAACGACACTAGCCCTAGATATGCTCCCAATTAGCTCACATTTGGTCCCATGTTGGGTCCCCACTGGAGGTAGGGAGCCGTAAGACAGGCAGACTGAAGGCCTGGGGCTGAGGACAGGACCTGACCCCTTGCTCACCACAGCGACCTCCTCCACAACATACAAGAGTGAATAACAGCTCTGCCACCCAGCGGCTGCCTGGCACGGCCCTTTGGGCACCCCACTGAGCCTTCCCTGAAGACAGGCTGCAGGTTCAGGTTCTGAGATGCAGGAAGAGGAGGGGTCTGAACCGCACTTTGGTGGGGCCAGTAACGGCAGACAGGGCTGCTTGTTTCGTTTTAAGGTGTTTATTTTATAGTGAATGTTCTGACATAGATACATTTGCATACTTACATATATAAATGTCAATATTAGAATTCATTTTATTAATATTATAATTCATTCAGTGCTGGGGATTTCAGGGTTATACCTAGCTATGCTCAGGAGACCAGGTGGTGCTGGGAAGCAGAGCCCAGGGCTCTGTGCACACCAGCCTCTGAGCCTCCCTCACCCCATGGCCCCTATTTTCAGTCAAAGCTTCTCCCAGCTCTGCAACCTGGCTCGGATACCAGCCCCCACAGACACCCTACTATTATGGTGAGTTCCTTGGCCCTTCCTGGGGAGGCCCAGGGATACAAACTCATCCCTCAGGAGGCCTAGAGGGGAGGCCCTGGAGACAGCCCCTTCCCTGCTGTACCCACAGTGGATGGGGACCCCCCACTTCATCATTCAAGTTCCGGAGGAAGGACGACGCCCTCTGCTTCAACATTGGCGAGGCCCCAGGCACTGTGCTAGCGTCTCATCCATGGACCCTGT
>JAJIBD010010285.1:0-39244 GCA_021461705.1 Cryptotis parvus | reverse complement strand
AAAAGATTACCGTAACTAATTAAAGCCACAGTATTTAGAGAAGCGATTCCTCTCTTGACCACACGAAAGGACCTGGTTCCATATTCACAAGGTAAGGAACATGTGAAGGCTGGTGACCTCATGTATAATAACTCAATGCAAATGATTACTGTGTACAGAGAGGTGTCTGCCGTAGCAGATTCTCAATCATGCCAGGACAAGTCTGTACTGCATTAATAGAAAATGAAGACCACATGGTTCCAAGTCTGCTTGCTCAACCATAAAATGAAGCTGAGCATTACTGATTTTACTCCCTTCCGAGGGTGCAAGAGCAGACGAAAAGTTCCATGAAGACATGAGCTATCGCTCCAAAGCATTGACTGCGCTGAAGTTTGGCCAGCCGTGGAATGCAAGGATCATCACTGCCAACCTAGCCAAGGAGGAAGATTAAATTGACAACCAATGTAACTGGTGCAGGCAGAGATCAGGGCAGGGGTAGTGGTGGGGAGGAGTCTGTGGATTGGGAAGGACACTGTTTGGAACCCAAACTGGGTGGGGTGGGATGTGGAGGCTGAAATACAAGGACCCATCTTCAAATTGTGGAAAGTCTTTGAGATGCAGAATTTCAGGTCCAGAGTATCAGCTGGACCCCTTGGGAAAGCTTCAATGTAGAGCAAAGGCAATGTTTAGAAAATCAGAGCAGACCATTAACAGCCCCAAGCTCTTCTCTTTGAGAATTACACATACCCTAGCAGTAGATTTTGGGTACAGTCTGGATAGACTAACTTTGTGGCTCAAGATACAGTACAGGAGGGGCTGGAGTGATAGCACAGCAGGTAGGGCGTTTATCTTGCATGTGTGCCAATGCGGTTCAATCCACGACATCCTATATGGTCCCCCAAGAACTGCCCAGGTAATTCCTGAGTGCAGAGCCAGGTGTCAACACCTGAGCATTGCCAGGTGTCACCCAAAAGAAAAGAATCTAGTATAGGAGTTGAGGTGTTTGCCTTGCACAGAGCCAAGCACAATCCAATCCCTGATACAACAGAGACTCCTCAAGCACCACCAGGAAGGATTCTGAACACAGGATCAGGAGTGAGCCCTGAATATCACTTAGGTGTGCCCTGCATTTGACAGGCAAAGGTAGGTGTTTTCCTACTCTTGAGGTTGTCCAATTTCTGTCTAAGATGTGTATTCTTGCTTTTACTTTTATTTTTTTTTTTGGGTCATACCCAGGAGCGCTAAGAGTTATTCTTGGCTCTGTACTCAGGAATTCCTCTTGGCGGTGCTTAGGGAACCATATGGGATGCCATGAATTGAACCCGGGTCAGCCACGTACAAAGCAAACACCAACCTGCTGTGCTGTCGCTCCTAGCCTGTACTCTTCTTTATGGTGTGCATTTTCCATCTAGGGCTTTGCCACATCTCTGCTTAGGATATGTGGCTTTCTCTACTCTGGAGTAGCTCATCTCGCTCCTGAATGTGTATTTTCTTTCCTCTCATATTTCCCAAATAAAAGTACTGACCTTCACTGTTCATCTCCTTCCTGAAATTCTTTTCTGAGATGGTAGGTGAAAATCTGGGTGGGGTGGTGGGGAGAGAACCTGGACATTTGATGGACTGATTTTCCTTATCTTCTGGAAGAACACTTCAGTGCTCAGTCCAACCCACAGCGCCCGGAGAAATTATCAGGTGACCCCGGGATTAATTCCTCAACTGTGTAGATCAAGTGGGGCTCTGGTGCAGTTTGATGGCTGCTGTGTGGAGCTGGTTAAGGTCTACACTCTGCAGGTGCTTGTAGAGGACTGTATCTGTCCCTGACCTCTTAGGTACTTCCTGGGTGACTGAACAGGTCAAGGCGAAAACAGCTTTTTGAAGTTGCCACTGCTCTTGGCCCACTTCACACAAGTCACCTGTAACAATAACCATCATAACAAGCTAACGGTAAACCACCTATCAATGCCATCATTTTACAAGCGCCTTTAGCATGAAGCCAGCTAAGATTCAGGGGCTTAACAATGTGTAAAAAAGAAGAGGAGAGAGATGCAGAGACAGAGAGAAAAGAGACAGAGAGAGAAAGAGAGGAAGCGGGGCACCTGCTATTGAGGCAGCCTGGGGGTGGGGTACATTGGTGGTGGAAATGGGGCACTGGTGGAGGGATGGGTGCTGGAATACTGTATTACCAAGATCCAATTATGAACACCTTTGTAATAGTATGTCTCACGGTGGTATAATAAAAAAAAAAAACAACAACAACAAAAAATATTCAGGGCTTATTTTAATCTTGGCGGAGAGGCTCCCATACAGTGCTCAGGAGGAACAGGGCGCCATGTGGTGATTCACAGTCAATGTGCTCATACATGGGCCTGAGGGGAAGCCCTTGTGCTTGAGCAGTGCAGTGTTGGGGACTACCTGGGATGCTCCACTGCTAAGGGGCCTCCAAGGTCACAATCAGATTCTTGTAGGCCCGAAAACCTCAGGTTGGTGTATGCTAGGCAGATCCTAATCTCTGTACTAACTCTGGCTTCTTGACAGATTATTTTTTAAAAAGTAGTACTTTAAATGGACTGTTTTTCCTCCTCTAGATCTCAGTCCTTCATCCCAATTTTTCTCATCTGCTTAGTGGCTAGAAGCCGGAACAGTTCCAGCACTCTGCGCACCATCTTGGACAGACCTGCCGGACACAGGATTTCAAAGTTGTGTGGGCCCTGGTCTAACTGAATGGACCAAAGACTTTCAGGATACATGCAGTAAGAAAGTTAGCAAAAATCCATATCTGGAACAGAGATTTTAGCAAAGAGTTCCCCACTTCACTCATGGAAAGTATGCGGTAAAAAAATATCTCAGGCGTTTCAGGTGAAATGACAGGTTCAAGTTTCCATTATTGCTGTTTGTAGTGATCGAAACTCCATTCCCAGGACCGAGTCTGATATTCTCAAGGGTCTAGCACCCAATGACATCCCATAATACCTGCTTACTTTCTAGGAGCTGGATAATTGCGGGTCTATAAAGTACTGAAAGGCAATCAGTTCACACCACTGTGAGTCTTGGCATAAAGGTGGATGTGTACAAAGAAATCACAAAAGAGTATAGCATCCCTGAGCATCACTGGGTGTGACCCAAAAAAACAAATCAAAACAAAACAAAACAAAAAACAGAATGGCCATGGGGCTGGAGCGATAGCACAGCAGGCAGGGCGCTTGCCTTGCACACGGCCAACCCCTGGGTTCAATTCCCTGGCATCCCATCTGGTCCCCTGAGTACTGCTGGGAGTAAATCCTGAGTGTAGAACCAGGAGTAACCCCTGAGCATTGCCAGGTGTGACCCCAAAAAGAGAAAAAAAAAAAACCAGCATGGCCAATTGAAAACAACTTCCCATATGTCCGACTATATTATGTAGTGTGCATATGTGCTGAATACAGTTGGTTGGGGCTTATATCGAGAGTTTTTTGAAAATGCAAATAAAAATCCATCAAGGTTGACTCTTTAAAAAATTGAAATGAGTTTCCTACACACTGTCTAGCCATCAGCACTGAGCCACCATCTAATGGGAGTAGGAAGATGGTAAGAGTTTGGCAGCTAGTAAAAACTTGAAGATGATCTATCCAGTCTTCTCATCTCCCAAGACTTTGTCCCAGTGAAGTGGGGTGACCTGAGGCCACTCTACCAGGCACTAGTGAAGCTGGGACCTAGATCCCAGGTTTCTTTCCTATTCTCCACAATACTGATCTTGCCACAATAATATTTGTTCTCTGATAAAAATCACCTTTTGTGTTCATATTCATCTCAGTGAAAGACCACAAGTGCTGCCAAGAATATCTTGTATGGGCACCAGCTGGTTACAGTCTTGCAGGACGCACTAGATGGTTAAAGAAGATTAAGCACCAAAACCAGGACAATGAGCTGATCCTCCACCCTCAGTGACTCAGAATCAAATGGGAAGGGCTTTACACATCCAAAGAACATGTTTTTGGGGTAAAAGTTTATCTTGGGAAATATTTCTGAATATTTCTGACCCACCCAAATTTGCTGAATCCTTTCCTATTTCTCTACTATCTTCATAATATCTAACATATGCATGGCACACTGAATAGCTAGCACAAGCAACACGATATCGCTGGTCAAAGCAAAAAAAAAAAAATGAAAAAGCCCAACACAGCATGTCAGAAGGTAGAAAACAATCATTTTAGGCAATGCTGCCTTCTACAGAATCCTGCACATTGGTCCACACAGTTGTATGTCAGCTTGTATCCATCATACTTGTGGATATAAAAAATGCTACTTAGGGGCTGGAAAGATAGTACAGCAAGTAGGGCATTTGCTTTGCACACAGCCATCCCAGGTTTGATCCTCGGTACCCCTGATGGTTGCCTGAGCACCACCAGGTGTGGCCCCAAAGCAGTATGACTCCTGGGCCCCATCAGGAGTGATTCCTGAGTGCAGAGCCAGGAGCAAGCCCTAAGCACAGACGGATGTGAGTCTCTGCTTCCCAAAGTCACAGTGAAAGTGCTATTATTACATCTGTTCTCAACAAATAGCATCTAGAGAAGCCACTGAAGGACATATGAGTACTAACACATTATGAGAACTTCTGCCAGAGGAATGAATGAGAATGATGTAAGTGAGAGGATTCAATCTGAGTGATGATTCATGAGGATTATCTTTCTTACTGACTCTATCACTATACTCCAAGTACATGGAGAAACTATGAACATTGCAAATTAACGGAATATATGAGTGGAGGTTAATGAGGGAGGTTGGCTAATCAGAACTTTAAAAAGCCACAAGTCAGGGCCTGTGGTGATAGTACAGAGGGTAGGGTGTTTGTTTGCCTTGCACACGGTCGACCTGGGTTCAACCTCTGGCATACCATCTGGTCCCCTGAGCACTGCTAGGCATAATTCCTGAGCACAGAGCCAGGAGTTACCCCTGAGCGTTGCCGGAGACTCAAAAAGCAAAACAAACAAAAACCAAACACAAGTCAAAGAATGTATTTTAGTGGAGTCTTGACAGAAGACACTTCCTTCCATAGACAGGAATGTATTCTGTGAAAGGGCATTGGTCCTTTACGGCCATGCAGGCTATACTGTACTATACAGGGGATCTATTGATGTAGATTTCAGCAACTCAGAGGAGAAAGACCAGAAAGGAAACTGTCCTGCTGAATTATTTCTATTTATAGCTCATTCTGTAGGATTCATTTGGCTGGCTATGTCTTTCTTCAAGAAGACAATCTGATGAAAGGTGGTAGGTCAAATAGGAAGGAATTCTAGAAATGACAGATTTAGTTAAAGTCTTGGTGCTTCACCTTCCTTAGCTCTCTCTGTAAACTAAATCAAAGCTTCTTGATGGTTAAACCTGTGTATCTCTTGATTGTGAATTTTATAGTGGTGGTGAGTGCACAGAACATACTTAATAAATATTGGCCCATCATATACATAAGCATTATTCACATAGGCTTTGTTTTGTTTTTTACTCTGGAGTTAAATTTTTTAAATCTCATTTTTAAGTAGAACCTGCCTGCAAACAGAGAATCTGGGTGGACAATAATGAGAATCTGAGTGGACAATGATTAACCTGGCAGTTAGCCTGAGTCTTACCCGCTAAAAGTGGACATTTGAAGACCGGGGGTGGCGGGGATTTATGAAGGTCCCAGTGGCTGGGCCTATTTAGGTGGGTCTTGACTAGTACGTTAAATAGCTGGTAACATTTAGGATAATCACAAACTACCCCCAACTGCCTAATGGTGCCATTTTTTCTTTGGGGGGTTGGGAAGAGGGAGTGGGTTTGAAGCGAAGAAACCTCCCAAGACATGCACAGGGAGGCTCCCCCTGGAGGGCAGGGGGTTCAGTAAGCATGACACACGGAACTCTTAAGTGACAGATATTCATGATGTCTATACTTTTCTTGTCACCTTATGTTTTTATTTTTATTATTATTATTATTATTATTATTATTATTATTATTTGCTTTTTGGGTCACACCCGGCGACGCTCAGGGGTTACTCCTGGCTCTGCACTCAGGAATTACTCCTGGTGGTGCTCAGGGGACAATATGGGATGCCAGGGATCGATCCGGGCCGGCAGAGGCCGACCGGTGCAAGGCAAACGCCCTACCAGCTGGGCTATCGCTCCGGCCCCACGTTTTTAAACATTATATATATGCAACTACTAGAAAAGTATTTGCAAATAAATTGACATTTGCCTCAATTTTTTAATGCATGTTTTTATCACATACCAGGTCCCATCACTTTATAAAATATATTTAATGAAAACGTTTGGTTGTGAAGTTTTATTTATTTTTGCTTTTTAAATTTTGAACCACACCAATGTTGCGGACCACACCAATGTTAGAGATACACTGGTTCTTGCTTGGTGTTGATTCTGACAGTGCTCAGGGGACCATGCAGTGCCAAGGACCAAATCCAGACCTCCTACAAGCAGAGCCTATGTTCAGCTTGCTGAGGTATCTCTCAGACCCTGTGTGTGTTTTGTGTGTATAGTATCCAGGGATCAAACTTAGAACCTCACTTCAGCAAGCCATGTGTTCTACCACTAAGCTATATCCATCTCCTGGCCCCATAACTCTTTCCTTCATTTTTATGGAAGAAAAAAATTCTAGTGAAATAGTAAATCAGACAGAAAAACGTGACACTAAAAGCAGAAAATACATTTGCAAGAAATAGTCAGGATTTTTATTCTTGTCAAAGAAGCAATGAAGATTTTTCTTGAGAATCAAAGAAAGCAACTCTGAAGGACTCAAATTTTTATCCTCTCATTTATTGTCTCCTTCTGGCCTCGTCTCCCATACAGTAAACATCTGTGTCCTGTTAAGATTTCAGTTCCCCTGCTGGGATACAGTCCTGCTGGTCTCTAGCCCAGAGATTTGCTTATTCTTTTTGCAAAGAGGAAGACAGGCAAACAATGATTTTTTTTTTTTTAAAGAGCAAGGCACCACAAAGGATAAACAGGTCAGCAATATAAGATCACAGATCTGGGTAGGGACCTCCCAAGTAGGGAGGCTGCGATCTCTAAGAAGCCTACAGCAAATACAGAGAAAGTGCATTAGAACTTTGCTCAAGACTCATCTTCTTATATTTTACATATGCAAACTGACAGACTTTCACTTAGAGCCCGTCAGATGATAGCAAGCCCAAAGGGACAAAACGGTGGCCTCACTTGCTTATACTTTGACACACTGGAGTTTACATATGGAATTACAGGTCTCAACAAATCAAAACTTATAAAGGGAGATAACTGCCTTTCCAAGAATTCTATCAAAAACACTAGCTTGAAGACGATACCGATTATGCAAGCACAAGTACGTAACTAAACAAGAGAACTAAGTCAAATGCTGTGTTTACGTTTTGTACCAGGAGCTTATCTCAATCCACACTGCAGGCTAAATAGTGACCCCTTTGTCAGAATCAGCACTGTCCGAATACTTTAGGAGCTTGCTAGACAGGCGCTGTCCAACATGGCAGGCACTGACCATGAATGACTACTGAGCACTCCAAATGCAGCTAGTGTGAGACACTTTTTAAAAAAACATTTACATTGGATCAGAGAGATAATAGCGCAGGTAGGATCCTCTCCTTCATGCAGCCAACCTGGGTTTGATTCTTGTGCCGTGTTTGGTGACCACCATTAGAGGAGCAATCCCTGAGCATAAAGCCAGGAGTAAGTCCTGAGCACAGCTGGGTGTGCCCCTAACACAAACACAGTCAAGCTTTTAGGTTTGAATCCAAATACTAGTGGAAGCAGTGGGGACTTTGGCTTACCTTTTCTTGCCTCAATGTCTTTATCGTAATAATAATGCCCATCTCACATGTTTGCTATTAAGATTAAAAAAGTTAATTCAAAAGAAGTACTTAAGAATACTGCATGGGACAGAGGAAGATACAATGATATCCAAATGAAATCAGAGGACGGAAAAGTTAATTTTAAATGTGAATTATAACAAGCAGAGCCTCAAACGCGGCTGGGGAAGCTGGAACTCGGCTCTCCCCAGGCTCAGCTGACCGTGGGGCTCCCTGGAGGACAGATGGGTTTTGGGAGTGGGCCTATCACCTCTGGGGGGTCCCGGAAGCAGCCGGATGAGACTTGCCCACCACACTAGCCGCCACCTTCGCTGTCCAGATGCCGAGCATGAGGACCCTAAGTCCATCAAACTAGTGGAAACAGTTATGTCCTTTAATGTACTGCATTCTACGATGTGTAGGAAAGGTAGTCGGGAGGGAGAGATAGAGAGGAAAGAAAAGACATACAGAACCCGCCAAATAGTTGAGGTATGGGAGGGGGAGGGGAGGTGGGAACATTGGTGATGGGAGATGGGTTGGGGTGGGGGGATGGGTGTTGGAACACTGTAGAACCATAACTCTACATGAGCATCTTGCAATTGTATGTCTAAAAGTGGTGTAATAAAATTTGGGGAAAAATGTGAATTGATAAAACACTTGTTTCAAAAGAGAGTTGAACCAATTATATAAATGAACTTGAAGATAACTTTTGTTTCTGGGCCATACTTGGCGCTACTCGGTTATTCTGACTCTGCACTTAAGAATTACTCCAGGAAAAACTGGACAGCTACATGTAAAAAAATGAATTTGGACCTTTGTCTAACACCTTGCACAAAAATCAGATCAAAATGGATAAAGATCTCAAAAAGATCTCAATATCAGACCTGAATCCATAAAGTACGTTGAAGAAAATATAGGAAAAACCCTCCACGACATTGAAGCTAAAGACATCTTCAAAGGTGAAACACCATCAACAAAGCAACTAAAAGAGAAGATAAACATATGGGACTGCATGAAACTAAAGAGCTTCTGCACCTTGAAAGAAACAGTGACCAAGATAGAAAGACAGTCCACAGAATGGGACAGAATATTCACTCAATACCCATCTGATAAGAGGTTAATATCTAGGATATATCAGGCACTGGTACAGCTATATAAGAAGAAAACAGTCCACCCCATTAAAAAAATGGGAAGAAGAAATGAACAAACACTTTGACAAGGAAGAAATTCGAATGGCCAAAAGGCATATGAAAAAATGCTCACCATCACTAATCATCAGAGAGATGCAAATCAAAACAACAATGAGATATCACCTCACACCACAGAGACTGGCCCATATCCAAAAGGGTAAAAACAACAAGTGCTGGCATGGATGTGGGGAAAAGGGGACTCTCATACATTGTTGGTATGGGGACTGTTGACTTGTACAACCTTTCTGGAAAACAATATGGACATTCCTCCAAAGACTAGAAATTGAGCTCCCTTTTGACCCAGCCATACCACTCCTGGGAATATACCCTGGGAAGCCAAAAACACACAGTGGAAACACAATCCGCACTTTTATTTTCATAGCAGCACTATTCATAATAGCCAGAACCTGGAAATAACCAGTATGCCCGAGAACTGATGACTGAATAAAGAAACTTTGGTACATCTACATAATGGAATACTATGCAGCTGTTAGGAAAAATGAAGTTATGAAATTTGCCTATAAATGGATGGACATGGAAAGGATAATGTTTAGTAAAATTAGTCAGAAGGAAAGAGAGATATAGAAAGACTGCATTTATTTGCATGACAAATACATATATACATATTATACCAAAATCCAATGTCAGGTGAAATGTGGACCAGGATGTCTTACCAAAAGTGGAAATTACCACAAACATGTGGGAGTCAGAGGTTAGTAAGACATAGAAGGGGTCATGTGCGAATAAATGTTGAAAGGGCTAATGGCAACCTAGAACTGAGCATTAAATACAGGCCAAAAAAATGCACATGATGGCCTCTAAGTGTATGTGTTGCAACCCACAATATGTAAGAGAAGGAAAAGAGAGAGAGGGAGAGAGAAAATAAAGGACCTGCCATGGAGGCAGGCTATGGGAGGGGAGGGAATGGGGGACATCGGTGGTGGGAAATGGGCACTGGTGGAGGGCGCGGTGCTGGAACACTATGTGACCGAAACCTCCAAACATGAACAACGTTGTAATTGTATATCTCACCGAGGTATAATGAAATATTAATTAAAAAAAAAAATTACTCCAGGAAGTGTTGGAGGAACAAATGGGATGCCAGGGAATGAACCTGGACCAGTTGCATACAAGGCAAGGATCCTCTCGAGGTGCTATTGCTCCAGTCCAATAAGATATTAAAAAGCTAACCCTGCAAGAAGTGTTTCCACTTTCTGACTGTGCAGCCCTAAATAAATGTGGGTGCAAGACTAAAACAGGGAATGCTGAAACTCAGAATTGTATGGGTTCTGTTTTACCCCAAAGGATCTTAAAATTAAGAAGCAGGAGCTGGGGCGGAGCGATGGCCCAGCGGGTAGGGCGTTTGCCTTGCATCGCAGCCGCCCATGCCGGCCTGGGTTCGATCCCCGGCATCCCATATGGTCCCCTGAGCACGGCCAGGAGTGATTCCTGAGTGCAGAGCCAGGAGAAACCCCTGAGCATCGCCGGGTGTGACCCAAAAAAAAAAAAAAAAAAAAAAAAAAAAAAGAAGCAGGAGCTGGTGCACATGCTCTGTATTTGAGTGCCCCAAGTTCCAGCACTGTATTCAGGGACTGTAAGTGGTGCTGCAGATGAGCAGTGGTGAGCAGCACACAAAGCAAGTACCGTAACTCTTGGACTATTTCTCCAAGCTCAAGAAGGTTTATTTTGGCGGGGTGGGGCGGGGGTAGGGAAGGAATATTATTTATATGTACTTTACCACTCTTTTTAAATGCTGTTTTTGTGTTAGAAATTAGGTTAAAAAATCAGGGACAGAGTACATCTCAATTGGCCAACCTGGGTTTAATCTCTGACTCTGCAAGTGGTCCCCCAAGCACTTCCAGGGGTCACTTCTGGGAACAGTTCCTAGCATTGCTGGGTGTGACACCAAAACAAAACTAATTAAAAACATGTAAAAACATGGATCACTGTTTGATCCACTTAAGTCAAATTGAAACTTTGTCATAATATTTCTGTGACAAATTACAATCAACATAACTATGTTCATTTCACAAGACATTTTAGGACTTACTGAGAATACATTTTCTGTAACGCTTGCTTGAGAAGATCGTATTTTTGGTGATGAAATAGTCCAAAAAGCATTAAGTATCATATTAACACTGAAAATCAGACTTATGAAATAAAATTTTCCAAAATTATAAGAAATGATCCTTAAATTTTATAATACTATACAGAAAATTAGTCCACAAAAAGCAAAATTAATAGATGGAAAATCGATCGGTGGAAGATCAGGGTTGGTCGCGGTAACTGACTGAAAGGGCAGCAGAGGAAATGCGAGGGCGGGCGGACGGAAATATCCTGACGGACGTGTTGTGATGGCTCCAAACACTCACCGAAACAAAGGAAGTGGGGCCCCCAAACAACCAAAACACCCCAACGATTACCTAAAGAAATGTGTATCACAGGAATGAGCTTTATTGTGTATAAAATAATAGAACTGGAGAGATAGGTCCCACCAGGGATCACTCCCAAGAGTCGGAGGAGGCACTGAGCACTGCTGGGTGTGGCCGACAAACCAAAAGTGTCAGTAACCTCTTTCCCCCAAAACCCTCCCAAAGAAAAAAAGGCAGCAGTAAGAGGAAACCGAGTTCTACAGCATCAAACTGGAACATAGGACAATAACCTAAATGGTGAACAGAAAGATCTAAGATCCCAAGCACAAGTACAGAAATGGGGAGTGGGGCGCTAGTGAGTACAGGGGGCTAGGGTGCTTGTCTTGCACATGACTAACCAGGGTTCAATCAATCCTCAGTACCCCATGCAGTTCACGGAGCCCTGCCAGGAGGGACTTCTGAGCAATGTCGGATGTGACTTGAAATTTAAAAAAAAAAAAAAAAGCAACCAAAAAAATTTTTTTTTTAGAAAACCCAAAGTACAGAAATAGACCCAAGTATATAAAATAAATATGCAACATGTGAAGCCAAGAAAAATGGAAATGGGGGTCGGAGTGATAGTATAGCGGGTAGAGCATTCACCTTGCACGTGGTTAGCCTGGGTTCAATCCCTGGCATAACATATGGTCCCCCAAGCACCACCAAGTAATTTCCTGAATGTAGAGCCTGGAATAAGCTGAGCAATGCTGGGTGTGACCCAAAAACAAAACAAAAAAAAAGAAAAGAAAACAGGGAAGGAAGGAAGGAAGGAAGGAAGGAAGGAAGGAAGGAAGGAAGGAAGGAAGGAAGGAAGGAAGGAAGGAAGGAAGGAGGAGGAAGGGAAGGAGGGAGGCAGGCAGGCAGTTTTATTAATGGAACTGGGAACTGAATGAGCCCAGGGCTTCACACAGCCCACGCTCTGGCCCTGACTGACCCTAGAACGTTGGATTTTTGTTTGGTTTTTGTGCCATGCACAGCAGTGCTTGGGAGACTCTGTGGTGCCTGAGTCTGCAGTAAAGTATTTGCCCCAATCCACTGATCTATCTCCCTAAGCCAAAGATAACAGCCTTTGGTAGCATTGTAAAAAGAAAGTTGGGATTACTACCGAGTCAAAGGAACGGAATATATGCTCTGCATGGTAGGTGGAGTTTTCGATCCCTGGGATGATGAGGCCGCCTGAGCACCGGCAGAACAAGTGCAAAACCCAGCTGGGAGAAATTCCTGCCCCCAAATAAACAGCCAAACAACCCACCAAATATTCCCGACAAATTCTATGCAAATAACACATTTAAGCCTCAAAGATAAAACTTTAGCACTCTTCCCCCAATAACAAATTGTACAGAAAAAAATGACAAATTGTACTGAAAGATATCATTTGTTAAAAATGTAAATATTGTATAACTACATGTACAGACTACAAAGATAAACGTAACCTTGATATAGCTAACAGTGACTATATCGAGGGAAGGGAACCTGGAAAATAACACTAGAGTTGTTTATGTGTTGACTTTATTGTTTATGTTGACTCCATAGCAATTGTTTGTATTCAGGAGGCTCCAGCTCAACCCCCTAGCACTGTACAAAGAACCTGGAGTGGTTCTCAAGTATTTCCAGGTGTGGACAAAATACAAACAAAACAATGGGAAGTGAGTGGCCGGCATCATGCTTGGAGGATCTGGGTCACCAGGGATGGGCACTTCTGACCCTAAGTTTCAGGGCAGGTGCTCTAGGCCAAAAAGGTTCTTCAATTTTGAAGGCAGATATTAACATCTTTGAAAACACTAAATGAATTAGAAACGTACCCTTCTGTTTTCAAAACCGGAAATCTTCTCTGTGTGGCATTAACACACACTAATATAATATTTTTCTTTTGCAAACAATGTTGGCAAATAATGAAAGCTTTAAAAAACTGTCAATGTCTGATCATCTTCCCTTGGTTTCAGACTCCACGCCAACTATACTGTTTATAATTCCTGAACACATCCCTTGCTTTCTTTTGTAGTTTTAAAATAATTTTCTTTTAAGAGAACTTGACTCACTTTTGCCCACTACAATTATATTAACGTGGGGCCAGAGAGATAGTAGCAGAGGCAGGACGCTGGGCCTGCATGCGGTTGACCTGGGTTCAATCCCAGCACTCTGTATGGCCACTCAAGCCTACCAGCAGTCAGAAATAAGCACTGAACACTGCCAGGTACAGCCCCTAAACTGTGTGTGTGTAATATACATGCATCTACACAGCGCACATGTGAACACACACACACACACACACACGGCCATCTTCAATCTCATCTACAAAGCAAACCTTGATGGTATCTTGAACAGACACAGAGTGAAAGAAAAAACAAAAATAATGCAGAAAGATACAACGGCAGAATAACCAATGTAAAGTTTTTATTAAACAAGTTAAATGCAACTGAAAGAATTTTTCCTCCCAAGAACGTAACTCTGGGTGATCCAGCCTCACCTAACAGCGCCTCTCCTCAGGGTTCCAGAACACAGTCACTGATGCAAGGATTCCCCCACTCAGATCCCTGACTCGGGAACCCTTTCCACGTCAGGCGAGATTCGTAAGGACTACGCAGTCACTCATGGTGTCCCACTGGCAGGTTAAGACCAGGGTTCTTTTAGAGGGAACTCCTAAGATTAGCTCTTGCCTGAACAGCACCAGACGCTCCTGAAAAATCTTATGTAGGTCTTGTCTGAGCAGGAGTCTATGAAGGGAAAGAGACTGGCATCCTCCTTAAGGGAGCAGAGAGAAAGGAGAGAGACAAGAAAAGTCCAACATTATTAGATCCCTTTGAAGCACCTGTTTTGGGAAAAGTTGCTTGGCAAACTTTTTAATGACAAGGAAAATAATAAAAATAGATGTGAAAAACATTTTAAACAAAGCATACAATAAATCCTCAGATTAAAAATTAAAATACAGGTACAGATTAAAGCATGAAACAAAAATTTCCATGTTTTTAAATGCTTTTTAGTATATTCGCAGCAGCCTGAACTGCTTATGTCCAAACAGCATTTTAGACTCACCTTCTGAAGGTATTACACAGCTGTATAAATGCATCAGGTGTCTACTGTCCATATTATGCAAAACATTCTACACATGAACATCCTCACATTTAATAAAAAACTCATAAACATCTTGATTTGAGAATCACAGATCTGACATTTCTGCTCATTCTAATGTCATAATCACTGTGCCATCAAAAAACAGTTGAACAATTCTTTTTTAAGAGGTGTTTCTGAAAATTTCAATACTTTAGGGTGAAAGAAGGTATCACGTGTTCTCATTCCTAAAATCTGATGCTAAGTTTATGGTTAACAAGGGCGAGAGCAATAGTCCATTGGTTAGGGCGTTTGCCTTGCAGCTGCCAGGCCGGGTTCAATCTTCGGCATCTCATATGGTTCCCCAAGCACTATCAGGAGTAATTCCTGAGTGCAGAGCCAGGAGTAAGCCCTGAGCACTGCCAAGTGTGAAAAACAAAAACAAAAACAAAAACATGAAAAGAAAAAAAAAGAAATAAAGAAAAAAGTTCATGGTTAACCCCCTCCCCACCGAAAAAAAAAAAAAAAAAAAAAGAACAGTGCAAGAAAAAAATTTTGAACTTTCTCTCTTCAATAGTTCCAAAGAGCCTTTTACCGTATTTCACTGGCAAGAGTGGTTTCCCAACAGATTTGGCAGTGGCTTCTATTTGAAAACATACCTTTGCCCGTAACATCTACCAGAGACTTGAGAACATAATTGACTTTGGCAGAACATGTGGAGGCTACGATGTGAATGGGGACTGCCGGTGGGTAGCCAAGAGCCTCTAAGAAAAGCAATCTGCTGTGGGTTTCAAGAGGAAACAGGAGGAAACGGCTTATTCAGAACTATAAAACAGTTTTAAATTAGCACGAAACTGTATAAAAACAAATCGATGTTTAGAACCTCAGTGGTGAATGAAATCAACTCTGCATGTCCCCGGTGCGTCCTTCCTCAGAGAGGGCGGACTGCCCGGCACGTGTCCTTCTGGGCGCTGAAGGAACGGGCTTCCGGCTGCGGCTCAGTCTGACAGAGAAGGGGAGCGTGCAGACCTGCCGCTGGCTGGGCTGGGGAAGGCAAAAAGGCTCCCTTGTCTTTCTCTTTGCTGTCATGCTTGTGCTTGTGCTTGTGTTTGTGCTTGTGCTTCTTCTTCTTTTTCTTGTGCTCGTGGTGGTGGTGGTGATGGTGATCACTGTGTTTGGAGGATGTCTGTTCCTTGGCGAACACGAGCGGCCCTGCGGTGGCGGGGTGCAGATTCATCTCCAAAGGTGACTGCTCTTTACCTTCAAGAGTAAAAAACACCCAATTGAAGTCCTACGGGCAAGAGGGAGGGAGCAAACGACATCGGAGACTAGGGTGCTTACCCCTTCCGTGGGAGTAATCAGTACTGGAGGAAGGATCTAAGGAAGATTCCCAACTGGTGACATTGTGGCTAAAGCCCTTCGGATATTTGTGTCCCTTCTATGTTTCAGAAACTATTAAATGTGAAGGTGTCAGCGAACCGTCTCCAAAAATCAACATTTGCTAGCTTAGAGATCCGTGAAAGGAGGTAGTGACTATGTGTGCTACAGATTAAGAAACAATGATGAATGAAAACACAGCTCCTTTCACCAGTTTTGCCTAAAGAAAATGGTGCTATTCAATTTGTACCACCTGAAGGCTCTGATCCTTTAGGGGGCATAGAAATATGCCATATTAGTTATCAGCAAGTTCTAAGCAAAATATTTTAAATTCCTTCAGATAATTTTTGGTGAGAAAGAAGCAAAGTGGATATAGTATATGGAGCTTAGGGAGCCCTGAGAAGGTGGTAAGTCTATAAATACCTTGATCACTATCACTATGTATCACTATCAGTGTCTTCCCGTTCATCATCTATTTGCTAGAGCAGGCCCCAGTAATATCTCCATATATCCTATCTCAAGCTAGTATAACCCAAAGGCATCGGCTTGCTCCAGGAACATAAAGAGGCCTCAAACCATTATATTAGGTCATGGGAATGACCTAATATAAATGTTACTGGTATTTGGCATATCAAATACGACACGAGCAGCTTGCCAGGCTTGCCATGCAGGAAATATCTTTTTTTTTTTTTTTTTTTTTTTGCTTTTTTGGGTCACACCCGGCAATGCTCAGGGGTTACTCCTGGCTCTGCACTCAGGAATTACTCCTGGCAGTGCTCAGGGGACCATATGGGATGCCGGGAATCGAACCTGGGCCAACACAGGCCGGCTGCATAGGCAAACGCCCTACCCTCTGGGCTATTGCTCCGGCCCCAATGCAGGAAATATCTTGATAGAAAAGGTAAAATAAGGTGGGGGGGCACTCAGGGTGAGGAGACCCAGGTTCTACAAAAAGCTCTGCTGCTAACATACCCCAGAATTTTTAAGATTCTGGTTTGTGGCTCATATGGGCAATGCCCGGGACTCAGGGGGCCCTATGTGGGGACTCATTCTGGGGTGTCCACTAGCTACCCTCCCAATAAAAGCAAACAAAACAGGCTTTTCACTCTAACAGACCTCAGTGTAGTTGCTTCTTTGCTCAAAAAGTAAATTCACAGGGGGCTGCAATGGGAGTACACAGGCTAAGACCCCCATAGGGTGGTGCCCCACCCGGAGTGATCCTTGCATTCAGTCAGGAGTAAGTCCTGAACAAGGACTGTGTGGCCTCCAAATGAAAAATAAATAAATTGTACATTCTCAGTACTAATACTGGGGGGCTCAGGAGGGAGAATTACGATCCTGCGCACTGCTGAGGGCAGGCCTTTCCCCTGAACGCAAAGCAGGCCCCCAGCTGAGTTACATCTCAGCTCTTAGCACTGAATTTCATCCAAACCCACCCAGGAATCATGAGCTGAGCCATTTACATTCTACTGAACTTTTCCTTGTCCAGCCCTCTCTCACTGCTGTTTCCTACTGCTGTTTTCTACACCCTCTTTCCTAAATTCTAGGCATCAGTAAACGCCTGCTGAAATGTGCTCCCCCTCATTTCTTGTCTGAGCCACATGTTCACATAACAAAAATCGAGGGTGGCATGGGAACAAGCTCCATAGTGACAAACTGAACAGGTTTCAATCCTCCTGGAGCTTCCAAAGCAGCAAGTGAGAAACTGAACACCTGCGTAATAAAAAAGGTAACGCAGGGGCCATGGACTTGGTCCAAGAGGCAGAGCACATGTCCTGAATGTGGCAGGCTCGAGCCCTGGTGCTGCTGGGCTCACACAACAGTCAAAACACCCCAAGCAAACAGGAGCTGTACCCTGAAAGGCCAGGGCGGCGCACACAAAGGGGGCCTGGACTCAGTCCCTGACACCTGTGAGCAACCCCAAGCACTGGGGACACGGCACAAAACCCAAACCTAGACAACAAGCAGAAAACTGTATCCTAGAGGAAGGGAAAGGGAAAGAAAGTGTCCAAGCTCAGGGCCAGAGAGGAAACAGGCTGAGTGGGGGCACTGCACATGGGACCCGGGCTTCACCCCACACACGCTGTTGGGGGTGGCCCCAAACCGAAATAAACAAATCGGAAACTCAGTTCACGAGTCTTGTCTTTGGGAGGATTTCCCCCAAATGCCAGAAATAGGTAGAATCAACTCTATCGGGTTTTTTTTTTATGATTTAGTGCAAATGAGGAAACTATATGACTTATTCACAGTGGGAGAAAGACTGGTTCTGTATCTTTGGAGATGAAGATAAACTTATTCATCAATAAATTTATTCGTTGATGAATTTATTTATTCATCAATAAATGCACGAGATGAGAGGCGACTACAAGAATATCCCACCTGCACAGCAGAGCCTGGCAAGCTACCTGTGTCGTATTTGATATGCCAAATACCAGTACCTCATTCCCATGATCTAATGGAATGTTTTGAGGCTCTTTATGTTCCTGGAGCGAGCAGATGCCCTTGGGCTACACTAGCATGTAACAGGACGTATGGAGATGTCACTGGTGTCCGCTCGAGCAAATCGATGAGCAACGGGAAGACAAGTGATATAAGTGATTCACAGTGGTCCTGGCACATCTGAGCTGCCACTGGCGTAGCCTAGCTCTAGAGGCGACACCCGCATTCGCTCCGTCCCATCGCACTGACATGGCAAGTACTGGAGCACATCTTCAGAAAGAATCTTCGATGTCTCCTAATAGCCCCGGCATCTCTGAAGTCTAGGGATTCTTGTCATCTTGGATGCCTGTGTCTGTACTCCCTCACCCCCTGCCCAAATCTGCTGAACGCAAGAAAGGCACCATCAGGACCACACAATCATGCATGAAATTAGCTTACATTTAGATTTACTAAATGTGGTAAGACACAGCAATAAACCATCTATTTCTACCGTACCACTCTGTGGCAGGCCCTGCTCCAATATTCCCAACAAGGAATGGGTCAAAGCTTCTGTAACAGATAGTTATATAAAGTGTGCCATTTTGGTAAACAGCCACTGGTAAGCATGGGCTGGAGTGATAATACTTTGGGTACGGTGTTTTGCCTTGCACAAGGACCAACCTGGGTTCGATCCCTGGTGTCCCATATGCCACCCAACCACACACACACTCCCACACCAACGTTGCTAGGAGTAATTCCTGAGTGGAGAGCAAGGACTGGCTCCCAAACAAAAAGTTGTATCAAGATACTGCTGAGTTGTATAACCTACAGTACTATCACATATACAAATATGACCTATTTTATTTGGGGGTGGGGTGGGGCTTCCAAGCAGTACTCTGGGTGCCCAGGGGCCAATCTTGGTGGGAAAAGGGCAACCAGACTGGCTGGCTCCCTGCTCAAGCCAGAGAATACGGTGCTTGGAGTCTGAGGTGACAAGAAGCACCAGGGCCTCTAGTTTGGACTTTCAGTGAACTATGTCTGTTCCTGGTTTTATGAATACAGAGAAACAGATCAATACCTAACAATACAAACCCCAGTGGTGAGAAAGAGCAAGAAGACCTTTAAAAAAAATCTCAAGAGCAAATCCCTCACTCCTTATCTCTGTAGTATGTATCAGCTACCTGCAGCTTTCAAATTGTACTTTGGGGAGTCCGAGGTTCTTTTATGCCCTAAGAGAAATTTCATCAGCTATTCCTAAACACCTGCCAAGCTACTTGGATTACAGAAAAGCCAATCATTACATTGGAAAGCGCATACCCCAGCAGATGCAACTGCCAAATGGACAAGTGGGTATAAATGGGAATATTCCTTTCCAACGGACTCTTAGAACCACTTCAAGTGCAAGCAATAACCTCTTGTACTGTGCATTACACTCACCTTAGACTGTGCATTTAACAGATAGACAATAAATTTGCATTTTGCTTGATTTGTATAAAATCTATTAAAAGGACAATGTGTAAGTGCATTGTCGACCATAGAGCAAGGAACCAAACCTCCTAGGAAAAACACTCAACAAAAAGGTCTGGGCAGAATTATTAACAAACCAAACCTGAAACATCTGGTATAGTAATAAGGAAGTTCAAGTCTTCCAAAAATGGTCTTGTGACCGTAAGAGATTTGCACAATACAAAGATGGGGTGATTTTAATATTGATAAGCATAATAATAATGGACTGGAACAAATCACTCTGGAGGGTGCCAGCTAGCCAGGTCTTTTTTACAATGCCAAGGATCAAACCTAGGCCTTCTACATACAAAGCAACTGCTCTCCTGCTGAGCTGCATTTGCAGTCCAGGAAGCACATTTCACCTCCCTTAGGGGAGAGTGAACTGCAATTGGCCAGTACTGGGGGCGTTGCTACTCCCAGCTCCGTGAGGGGGTGATGTCACTCCTGGTAGTACTCAGGGATCATAGTTCCATGCAGTGTGGAGAACTGAACAGAGGCCAGCAGAATGCAAGGCCAGTTCGTGGACACCTGTACCACCTCCCCTATCCCAACATCTACATTTAAACACTGATACATTGACCTTCCTTTTTTTATGCCCTTTGTGGTGCCAGGGACAGAACATAGGACTTTACACATGCCAGACAAGTGGCCTACTGTTGGATGACAGGTTTAGCTATTCTGGGAGCTTTGCTGTTTTACTCACTCACAGCTTAATCTACTTACATGTTCTTAAGCCAAGGTTCATTCTAATGCAATCTCTCTTCCATGTAAACACTGCTAGAGGGTGTGGCAGTTACAGAAGTCACCTTGATTGAATAACTTTTTTTTTTCCAGATTTTTTTTTTTTTTTTTTTTGCTTTTTTTGGTCACATCCGGCAATGCTCAGGGGTTCCTCCTGGCTCTGCACTCAGGAATTACTCCTGGCGGTGCTCAGGGGACCATATGGGATGCCGGGGATCGAACCTGGGCCAGCATGGGCGGCTGCGCACAAGGCAAACGCCCCTACCCGCTGGGCTATCGCTCCGGCCCCTGATTGAATAACTTCTGACTTATACATCTACTAAGACTTCTATGTTTTCTAGATTGGGCACAGCTCCTCTTTATACCTACTGCACCCAGCGTGGGACAGTTAGAATTTACCAGTAGACTACCACCCTGGCTACGTTGAGACTATAGGAAGATTATAGGAAGGATCATACTAGTTTGCTCTCAAGCAGGCGAGTGTGACCCTTTCAGTATCTGGAGAACAAGATACTCAGAATCACCCTGGTGCAGATAATAAATAAGAAGGACCATCTAGATTACATGAAGCTCATGAAATCAAGATGTACTTTATACCAGGGCTCTATCTCTCTCTCTCCAGTGTTTTACATGAGATAATCTCGGTAGAAGGGATTAGTCCTTGGCATAAACTTTTATACCTGTAATAGGGTGTGGCACCCTGTTTAGGGTTCTTTTAGGGTTTAGGGTTCTTTGTTGACACCCTCCCCTGTCACAGAATAGGATTACTTTAGTGTCTATAAGGGGGCTGACTTGAGGTCCCTTTGCAATTTTTCCCTTCTTTTGGGTAGGACTCCTCTCGGGTGAGATCCTCTCCCTTTGGTGGGAGACTTAGGCTCTCCTGTATGGTCTAACCAGAGCTAGAGTTCTTTCATTATATTGGATTGCTGTGGAAGAGCTTTTGTACTATTAAAAGCATGTTTGGAACTGTGCCCGGGTGGTGAGTTTTAATCCGTTCCCCCGGCATCCTCGGAGGTAGAAGTTCTCTTCTGTCCTGATACTGTCAGGGACCCCAACGGCATCCCCGACACCCTACCTACTGCTGAACCACACCCCCAGTCCTCAACTATTCTAAACATTATTAAACAGAATCTAGTTTTCTTTTCCTATATGTCCTAGAGCACTGCATATTACAGAGAATTCAACTTTATGGAAACAACCTGGCTTACATATGAAACTGGAAGATGAACATCACCATCTTGCAACTTGGAAATGAGCCAGAAGGAGAGGGAAGACACAGAACGACTGCATGCATTTGTGGGATATAAGAACAACATTCTGAACAACTGGTGAAGCCTAATGTTACTCTATCTCCGGCAACAATCTTTTTGCTTTTAAGCGGCTATTTACAATAGAAATGTAAATTTTCATTTTATGCCTGAAAAAAATTGCAGATCTAATCTGAAGTGATAAAGCACAATTTTCTTCTCATGTGGAATTGTATTAACAATCAAATTCTAGGGTTTATAAGATGGTTGGTCCTTTAAGTACACCTAGAATTAGACACCACTGATTTTTTAAGTTTGCTGTTACGTTTTTTAGTTCCTAACATGCCACCATGAGGCCGGAAAAATAGCACAGCAGGTAGGGCACAGTACCTAGCAGGCAGCGATAGCACAGTGGGTAGGGAGTTTGCCTTGCACATGGCCAGTTTAGGTTAGATCCCCAGCATCCCATGTGATCCCCTGAGCACCACTAGGAGTAATTCCTGAGTGCAGAGCCAGCGGTAACCCCCTGAGCATGACCAGTTGTGACCCAAAAACAAACACCCCTCTGCTTTTCCCACACCCACCCCGCCCCCACCAAAAAAAAAAAAAAAAAAAAACCCAAACATGCCATCATGCTCAGGGATTATTTCTGGCTTAGTGCTCAGGACCGACCCAGTGCTAAGGGGAATGAACATAGGTGGTGCCACAGACTGAACTGGGACATACTGCAGGATCAGCACTAGCTCTGGCATGTTTACATTAATGAAAATCCTTCCAGGGCCGCAGAGATAGCACAGCGGGTAGACGAGGGCATTTGCTCTTGCATGCAGCCGACATGGCTTCTATTCTCAGCATCCCATATGGATCCCCGAGCACCTCCAGGAATTCCTGAGTGCAGAGCCAGGAATAACCTGAGCATTGCTGGGTGTGACCCAAAAAAAAAAAAAAACATCCTTTCAGTGACCTAAATATAGGTCTCTGCATAGAGAGCAGATATACAGAGTGAGTATAAATGATTCACTGACCAGAGACAAACCTGCTTGCAGCTGTGCCGCTGTCATGCTTCAGCGCCAGGACTGCCTCTTGCTTTCCTAGCTGCAGCCAAAGGACTGGGGAGTAAGGAAGGGCTCTCCACCCAGGCTCACTCAAAGCACTACCTGCCAAAGCACCAGGGAAATCACTGACTACAAACACTGCTCACAAGTGTGTGTCCCCAGCAGGGCTGCAGAAGCCTCACTGTCCCGAGTCTGTACTGTGGCACTCAGAATAATCAGTCCCTTCAAAGGCCACTGACCTGACTGGCAAATTCCCTTTCAGTAGGTGTAAGAAACCGCTTCTAGCGCCAAAAGCAGACCTGCTCTTTGTTTCTGCGAGTGTGCACCGAGGCGGCAACGAGGCCCAACTCGTTGGCTTTGAAAAGGTACCAACCTGTGTGCTGCTGCCCATGCCAAAGGACGTCATACATATGGAGCATGTACAGCAAGCACGCCACATGTATGGAGATCACGCTTAAGCATCCACTAAGTTGGGGAACATTTCATTCTAAAAACCACTATTTTTCTTCTGTTGACAGTTCCGAAAGTTAGAATCCCAACCCCACCCCACCCCTGCCCCGAGATAAAAGGTACCTAAGTACATGAATACAAGTGGAAAATCAGGGGACGGAAAGCAGGTAGTGGCAGTCTTTGCATTTACATTTGTCTGTGAACATTAAATAGAAAATGAGGGGTGTAAAACATTACAAATTGGGGCCGGAGAGATAGCCCAATGGGTAGGGCGTTTGCCTTGCACGCGGCCGGCCTCTGCTGGTCCGGTTCGATCCCCAGCATCCCATATGGTCGCCCGAGCACCGCCAGGAGGGAATTCCTGAGTGCAGAGCCAGGAGAAACCCCTGGGCATTGTCGGGTGTGACCCAAAAAAGCAAAAAAAAAAAAAAAAAAAAAAAAAGTTAAAACATTACAAATCAAGATGTTTTAGTAAAAAGTTTCAGCAGTTTCACTTTATAATAATTTAAATAAAACTGTTAAATTAGAAACAAATGTTTTTGTATTTAAGAAAAAATCCAATCAGGGCTGGAGCAACAGTCCAGCGAGTAGGGCGTTGCCTTTGCACGCAGCCCACCCAGGATTCATCCCCAGCATCTCATATGGTCCCCTGAGCATTGCCAGGAATAATTCCTGAGTACAGAGCCACAGAGCCAGGAGTAACCCCTGAGCGTTGCTGGGTGTGACCCAAAAAGCAAAAAAAAAAAAAAAAAAAAAAATGAGCCTAAGGGCTTAGGGGACCGTCTATGGTAGGGGGAACTGAACCTGGG
Source organism: Cryptotis parvus (assembly GCA_021461705.1). Lineage (NCBI taxonomy): Eukaryota > Metazoa > Chordata > Mammalia > Eulipotyphla > Soricidae > Cryptotis > Cryptotis parvus. The sequence continues at coordinate 15,215 of JAJIBD010010285.1, read as the reverse complement.
TGAGCATGTACAAGGCTAAAACCGCACCCACTGTATTAACTCTCTGGTCCTATATTTCTTATTGATGATCAAAAAAAAAAAAAAAGAGATGAAATTCAATTTCATAACTTGCCTCTTTTATATCACATGGAAAGAACCAAATGGATATTAGTTTTGTTTCTCTCTTCAATATAACATCTTTCCTGGAGACCTGATAAAGTACACTACGGGTAAAGTTTACTTACAGTCAAGTTAAATGCACGAAAATCAAAACCAAACCCCACCAAAAACAACAGCCTAACCCCCACCTCAAAAAAATTTAAAAACCATAAAGACAAAAGAGGTATTTTATGTAAATTCAATGTGAATGACTTTCAGCCCATCTGATAAAAATGCTGAAAACTGTAAACAACTGCTAATTCTATTAAATTCATTTGAATTAAGTATATGGTTAAATTGAACACAAAACCTCCATTTCCTTTTAAGAAAAGTTTGTTTTTTTTCACTATTTTTTATTTTCCACTATAAAAAATAAAGAATTATATCATCATTTAAGAAAAAATCCATCTGTTTTTCATATGACTTTCGAAAGAAAGAACTTTGAGGTTCTCAAGCTTTTTTACCCCATTTTAAAGGATTTTGTACACCAAATTGCACTTTGGGGACTTACGCAAGAAGATGTTACGTAACACAGCAAATCCATCGAGACAACTGCAGAAACTCTCCCTCTCTTCTCACCACAGAAACCGCGAGGGCTTTCCCTCACGCCCTGTTCCTGTCCCTTCTCTGTTCTATCACCTCGCCCCCTTGCAGCAACTTGGAAGATGAAGTGATGGCGTCAGGTCGGAAGCACGTGCGATGCTACTCCTCCACTGTGGGGACCAGAGCCTCTTTTCCGTGGGTCCTTCCTCACGGAAGGACAACAGTGATGAGGGCAAATCCTCCTCTCTTTTCCCAAGGGGTTTATTCTCCCCTTCACATTCCTCTCTCCACCAAAACAATTTTTCCCACTCTCAAATGCCAACAAAGAGAAAATTCGGGGAGAAAATCATATTAAAATTTTTTATAAGATATAGAATGGCAAAGGAAGAGTTGCCTCGGTTGGAGGAACTTTCAGTAAGATCAGAAAGGTCCATTCATGAACTTGAACTCAGAGACATCAGACACCTGAAAGATCCCAGCTTCCCTCACCATTGTTCTGTCTTATTCTCCGACCCCCAAAGCTCATTTCCAGGCCAAAGTAGTTGGGAGACCACCAAGCTTCTGACGGGGAGGCAGTAAAAGAGAACATTTCCTGTTTGTACTGCCAGCTTTATTTGGGTTAAAGCCATGCTTCTAAGATCCAGAATGAGAAAAAAGAAGTGAAAAGGGAAGGAACCAAAAGGAGCACCAAGTGAGCCCTTTCTCAGAACGGTACTGCACAGGAGGCTGCTGCTGGTGGGTCTGGAGAACTACCCGCCAAACACCATGACATGTCTAGAGAAACGGGACTGAGAACCAGAACAGGGGCCGGAGAGACAGTTCAGCAGGCAGGTGCATGCCTTGTACACTGCCAGCCCAGGTTCAATACTCGGCACCTCATATGGTCCCCCTGCAGTCAGGAATGATCCCCAAGTCAGAGCCAGGAGTAAGCCTGGAGCACAACTGGGTGCAGCCCAAAAACAAAACCAGAAAAAAAAAAAGTGTCCAAACAGATGTGGCAAAGAAGCCTTGCACATACTACCCTTTATAAAATAAAAATGCTCTCAGTTCTAATGATACTTTTCAAATTAAGTTCTAGTTTCCTTCTGAGATATATTTTGTCTGAATCTAGTACAGTAATGGTACAGAGCACACAAAGAGCTATAAACAGGTAACAGAGTTAGGGTCTCAACACCATAATATTTTGAGGTCCTGTTTTTCAACTCATCTCCTCCTAATCATTGTTCACCCCTCAGCTTCTCAAATCAATGTATATTCTCTTGTTTATATAAGAAAAACATGTCTCATCAAAGCAAACTCTATCAGCTGGAATACTAAAGTCTGATTAATGACTTTTGGAAAAACTTTAAAAATGATTTTGCTTATGTGGGTTTTTTGCTCTTAAACGTCACTGAATCTGTTTCATGGTAGTGTAGCAGCATCAAATATTTACTCCTGAGCTGGGTTTTATTTTCTCTTTAGGAACAGACTGTGCAGATATAAAGGGCAGAAAAGCAGAATAGGCCACAAACACATCTGCATCAAGCTACTCTTCACATCTCCAAGCCCATGTTCTCCCTTGAACATATCTCACTTGCTTGCCTCTCTGTCTCTCTGCCTGGTTTTTCCACTCTGCGATGCAAATCCCGGCAGAGTGGAAGCCCGAAGTTCTCTCTTGAACACATACGCCTTTCCTTCCCCTGTGGCCCTTACCCAAATCTAAGTAAATTATTCAACAAAACTATTTCAGCTTAAAGAAAAAAAAATACAAGTAAGTACGAAATAAGACAGTGGTTCTCAAGCGTCATTCTCTAGACCAGTAGCAGTCCAAGGTGTCGGTAAGCTGAAGTCCAATGACTCACTGCCAAGCCTGACCTAGGCAGGCTGTGCAGCACCACACACACAAGTGCTAGTCACAGGCACATACAGGCTGAAGAAGACTCATTTCAGAAGCAGAACATGCTTTCTACAGATAGTATCAAGTTTTAATGAATTATCAATTAATCATAAAAGTTTGGGGATGAGAAAAACAAAGAACTATTTTGTTTTTATGAATAAAGGCAGTTTTGATGTTTCTATTCCTGTATTTTTCATACAATATAGCATTCTAGAAAGAGGACCACGAAGGTAAAATGTTAATATATTGGGTATCTTTATTTAAAAAAAAAGAAAAAAAGGAAAAAATTGTTTTTTGGCTTTTTGGGTCACACCCAGCAATGCTCAGGGGTCACTCCTGGCTCTGAACTCAGTAATTACTCCTGGCGGTGCTCAGGGGGACCATATAGGACACCAAGGATCGAACCTGGGTCGGCTGCATGCAAGGCAAACGCCTTACCTGCTGTGCTATTGCTCCTGCCCCATATTGGGTATCCTTAGATGGTAGAATGAGGGACGATTTTTCGCCCCGTCTTTCTGCTTCTTCTGTTACTTCCAAGTTTTTAATAGGAGCACATCACTTTTGAAGTTAGTCTACTTTACAAAAAGTCTTTGTATCATAAAACCCTAAATGTGAAAGGAGGCTCCTGGAGGCAAGCAACAGGACTGTCACCCAAATGTCCCTAGAGCACTGCATAAGTGATCCCTGAGCACAGGGCCAGGGATAAGCAGTGGGCACCACTCGGTCGGGCCCAAAAACACTTTAAAAAACTAAATAAGATGGGGAAGTTTCTTTTTATTTAAAGTTTTTACGAAGTCTAGAGATCTGCCCGTGAGCAAGGCTGCAGCAGCAGTGGCTGGTAGAGCCAACGGTGCTTTTCCCTGTGGAAGTAACAGTCAACCTTTACCTGCTCCTTTCCGTGCCAGCTCCATACTCCACGGGGTTTGTGGCAGGTGTGCTGTCGCAGCCCGACAGGTGCTGGGGAGTGACGGCCTGGAGCTCGCCGGCCGATACTTAGAGAGGCCTACAATGACAATGAGGTGAAAGAGGGACTCTTTTCTCTCTTTCCCAAAAGAAGAAAAAAACTGACAGGATTTGAAAGCTAACCATAAGTAAACATCAGCAGAGCAATCACAGTAGAATTCTGTTTAAGACAATATTATTTCTTTTTTTTTCTTTCCTTCTTCTTTTTTTTTTTTTAACATTTTATTATACCACCATGCGATATACAATTACAATGCTGTTCACGCTTGGGGGTTTCAGTCACACAGTGTTCCAGCACCCCGCCCTCCACCAGTGCCCCCCAGCCACCACCCATGTCCCCAATTCCCTCCCCCTCCCACATCCTGCCTAAATGGCAGGTTCTTTATCTCCTCTCCTCTCCCTCTCTCTCTCCTCCTTCTCCCACATTGTACACTTCTAAGTGCACTACGTACACTTAGAAGCCATCATTTGCATTTTTTTTTTGTAAGACAATATTATTTCTAAGACTGGTGAAGATCCTTTTGATTTATCCATGATTGTAGTTCTATATGCTTAAGCCCAATAGATGGAATTAGTTTAGGGCCAGAGCAATAGTACAGCGGGTAGGGCATTTGCCTTGTATGCATCTGATCGCGGCATCCCATATGGTCCCCCGAGCACTGCTAGGAGTAATTCCTGAGTGCAGAGCCAGAAGTAACCGCTGAGCATCACTGGGTGTAACCCAAAAAGCAAAATAAATAAACTAATTAAATTAAATTAAAAATAAATGCAGTATAAGCTGGAATTCTTATCATTTCTTTCTAGTTACAGCACAAATGAGCAGCATGACATACGAAAATGGAAGTTGCAATGAATTGCATCTTAAAGATGAATTTTAGTGGTGTACATTGAGTTAAAAAGAAAAAAAGAAGTGATTACGTATAAATTATTTCAATGAAATTAAAATATAAAGTGCCAGGAGCAGGAGAAACAGTTCAGTGAGCAGAGGGCTTGCCTCCGACGCAGCTGACCTGGGTTCAATCTGTGTTACCCAATATTGCTCCCAGAGCCCTGAAGGAGGGTCCCTGAATGCAGATCCAGCTGTCCCTGGGCCCGTGGAACACAGACCCAGTCCAACAACCTCTCTCCAATGGATGCGAAACAGAAAAATCAGTATTTCTGTAGGGTTTGTTTTGGGAGGACACTTGGCAGTACTCAGAACTCATTCCTGGTTCTGGGCTCAGGGATCCCCTGACAGGGACTGGGGAGTACCCTATGGGTTGCTGGGGAGTCAACCTGGGTTGGCCACATGCAAGGAAGGTGCCCTACCCACTGTACTATCTCTCCAGCCCCCAGAAGTATTTTTAAAATGTAGTCCTTTGCTGATATGTTATAGCCGATATAATCTATTATATTTATGACTAACACTTTGAAAAATAAAGCAAGACACGTTAGAATGATATTACAGGCTACTGCCATACAGCAGTGATAGCTGTTTCCTATACGCAAATCTCACCTGGAGTCGACACGGCCTTTCCAGCATATTCAAATGATGGGAAATGAATGCCTGACTGTCGTGCACAGTATCCATGTCAATCTCCTCCTCATCTTGAGAACTTGAAAACTAAAATACATATGCAAGATGAAAAAGAAAGAGCCATTATGTCACTTTATGTTTGGATCTTGGCTTGTGGGAAAGGTAGCGGAAAAGCCATAGAATGCAGCCCTCCCCCAAAATCTTTAAAGCCATCTTTAAAATAATCACCTCTTCTCAAAAAGTATTACGGAATGGAAAATAGATTACATACCTCCAGCCCCCACCAGGAGCTGACTGGAAATTACTGGATGTGTACAACAACTAACTTCTACTAAACTGAGGGGAGAAATAATGAGCGGTAGTACTGTGCACACACAGTTCCTTCCCCAAAGAGAGAACAGAGGTGAAACAATTGGCTGGCGTGGTCTTAGATGGACATGGGAGTTCTTTTATGATTCAGTCCAACCCAGGTGTTCCTGCTTAGGAAGGATCAATCAAGTATTCAGGAAGATTTAAAGAAGGTGAACATCTACACTACTCATACAGGTCTAACCTGTATTTCTTACTCTGATTTTGGTTTGACTTTACTGCTATCCTCACTCTCTTCCAGTATCTGACCAGGTTCTAGTGGGGACCCCAGCAGTGTGTCAGCCTTCCTCTTCTCTCCCTGCTGAAGAGCTGATATACTACATGATGCTTCCTGGGTAAGCTGTTCCTTCCTGCGTGCAATACTCAAGATCATCATTAGATTTCTGGAGACAAGTAGCTTAGAGAAATGAAAATTAGCAGCTGCAGTAACCATACAGGTTAAAGCAAGCCCAATGCCTCAAAACTATCAGCAAGGGGCTAAAAACAGACCTCACATTTTCTGTTTGCTGGTCGTATAGGGGAGAAGGGAAGGCATTTCAGTAATTTCTTTTAGCATTTTCCCAAAAGAATTTATATCTTGGTACCATTTATACTCTGAAGATTTCAATTCTGAAGGTGGATAAATTAACCTAAACCAAGAATTACAAATATAAGAATTTCCACACATTTACAAATTGTCAGATCAGAAAGAGCTCTCTAATAAGACTCTTTTCTACGGATCTTATTTCTTTCATAATCCAAAATCTAGGATGTATTTAAATTTGCAACTCCTAAATATGACTGCATTTTATTAAATCGAGGTGCATAAGTAATTGAATATAACTCACTAGATTACAGAGAATCTGTATTTTAAAGTTTCAAAACACCAGTAGGGAACTGCAAGGCAAGCATCTGGTCTAAACATTGGTGAAAAATGGAGCAAGAAACAGAGAAACATTTGTCATCAGTGAGACAACACAGTATGATGGTTAATATATATTTCAAAGTTCTGTCTACAAAACCTGCTAATTCTGTAATGCATACATGGAAGAAATAGTAGTTTTTCTATTTTTTTTTTTGCTTTTTTTTGGGGGGGTCACACCCAGCAATGCTCAGGGGTTCTCCTGGCTCTACACTCAGGAATTACTCCTGGCGGTGCTTGGGGAACCATATGGGATGCCGGGATCGAACCTGGGCGGCATGGGCCAGCCGTGCAAGGCAAATGCCCTACCCGCTGGACTATCGCCCGGCCCCAGAAATAGTAGTTTTTCTAAAGTCTATTACGTACATGATTTAAAAAAAAAAAAAAACTAATACATAATCTTCTCCCAAATCAGTAGATTATTCATTTACCTGACCAGTGTCATATTTATGTATTCATTTAACTCAACTAACATTTGCCAAGCACTTAAGAATGTTTAGAATTGTATTCAGTATAAAGCAGCCAAACAGTAAGTTCCTGTGTTCAAACAGTTAATGAACATATACGGAAAGCCATTAATAAGCAATAGGTAATTCATTTCAATTTCTACTACTCAAAGGAGAAACTGTACTTGAGTACAAAAACTGTGGTCATTACTGAAGGAGTGAATGAACCGGTAGCACATCATTAGTTACACGTAGCTAAGCAGCTGTCAGAAGCACTTCATAAATTATACAGTGTGAAGCAAACATTAGTTTGCAACTTTAAAGCGGTAAAAGAAATAGCAGCTTTGAGAGCAATGCGTTTCCTCAGAGGGCTCAAACCAGACCGCAGCTTTTTGTGAGTACATGCAATTCTTACAGGGTTCTGAAATCCAACTAGCTGTGCGTGAGCGCTGGGATTAATCACAGCTTCTTGGCTGCCTGCTATGGCCTCTGGAATTATGGTCGGGTTCAAGACGGCTTTTTTTCTCTTTAGGTTAAGAACCAGTCCAAGCTCTGGCAAGGGTAAGCAGGACGGTCTGCTGAGCCCAAAAAGCGTGAAGTAGAGGGTCCACAGCGCCACAGCGCAATCTCCAGTCGTGAGAGGTGCCTGAGACACGGAGAAATCAAAGTCAGTGTGCACATTCATGCATAGATTCCCAACGCTGCAGGCCCGTGTACAAGACAAGGGACAAAAGAAGCCTGAAAAAAAACCTGAGTAACCTAGGCCCTACTGGAAACCTCTAATGATGAACAGACTGTTGCCAAAATAACTAAATTGCTGTAAATCAATGAATGGAGTTTTTAACTAAAATTCTGACTTCATTCCACCCTTCTTGCAAATATATTTGTATACACAGGTAACAACATTCATATAGCTTTGCTGTGGGGGTGGGGGGTCGCAGCTGGCATTGCTCTACACTCAGAAATTACTCCTGGCAATGCTTGGGGACCATCCCCATATGCCGGGATTGAACCTGGGTCTGCGGCACGCAAGGCAAGTGCCCGACCCACTGTCCAGCCCCTTACGACATAAGCACTGACTAACGACTGAAAATCTAATATTCCCAAAGCAGGTTTGTTTCCTTGGTTTTAAATCTTTGCTTAATTTCTCTGCTTTGGCAATGATGCAATTTTCATTTGTTCCGTTTATCTTATCTGATCTTCAATATTCTGCTGAAGACAGCACTTCAGGGCCTATCTCTCTTGAAACAAATCCTAACTCTTGAAATTATTATACCTTCACGTTTTAAATATGGCTTTACAAAATGCCAAAATACTAAAACTGGACTTAGTATAGAAGAAATATTTTGTCAGACACCTTTATATTTTGCACTGTCCTACGTATTGAAACAAACAAACAAAAACATTAGCAAATTTCAGAGATGGCAAAAGGTAGTGAAAATCATGCTTGACCAGCAGACTACAGAAATTCAGTTTCAAGTAGCTGAACAAATGAAGTCAAGTTCTCTCAGTTCTCTGACTCAGAGCCTAATTTTTCACCTTCAAAATACCTGAGCCTGTAGCAAAGACCAACCAGCACACATTCATGAAAGTCTTTTTATTTTTGTTATTTTGGTCTTTTTGGGGGCCACATCGAGGGTGCTCAGGGCTTATAGTAGGTCCTGGGCTCAAGGGTCGCCTCCTGAGGGAGCTCAGGGGACCACATGTGGTGTCAGGGATCAAACCACGGTTAGCCACAGGTAAGGATAAGCCCCCTGTGCTTTCTCTCCAGCCCCACAGGCAAGGACTCTGCAAGATTCATCTACACTTTCCTTCACACCACGTTCCACACGGCTTGATCTCTCAGTACTGCATATGGTTCGCTGAGTACCAGAAGGAGTAAGCCCTGAGCACTGCTAGGTGTGATCCTCAAAAAATAAAACAAAACAAAGTTTTTTGAGAACATGTACAATCTATGTTAATAAACTTGCTATTTTTTGACAGAAAAAAAAAAACCCGCCCTAGATACTTATCATCATCAAATAAAAATGACTGATAAAATCAGTCTGTCATCTCCGGCTTATCTCCATGGTTTCGAGCAAAAATTAAAATAATTTATAGGACAGGGATGTGTCTCATTTGGACTTCCTAGCCCTAAAGGCCAGTAGCACCCAGCTAAGGCGGTGAATACTGAGTAAGTCTCAAGTACTGCCACGGGGCCCACAGTGGCTTCTGGAGCTCAGGAGACCCCGGAGCACCACAGAGCAGGGTGCCAGCAACTGAACTGTCAGGCGCCACGGCGAGGTCAATCTCAAGGGAGTGGTCCCTGACACACAGCCACCCAGCACTGCTGGGAAGTCCCAAACAAAGAATAAAACCAGCAAGAGCATCTTTCACCCTTTTCATACCTGCGAACCCGTGATCTAGAGAATTTAAGACAAGTGAAAAGGTCTATGGATTCTTCTGACTAGATTAAAACAAACCCCTAAGTGCTTAATTATGACTAAGAACTAAGGTCTCAAAACAATATTACAATATCTACAAAGAAGAATCTAAAAGGCAAAAAGTTGCTATAGCAGACAGTGGGTAATATAAAAATTACGTTTTTGCTTTTTTTCACCAAAAAATTAGAATAAGCATTTCAACCTAACATTTTGATTGAGTTTAGAAGCTAAAACCAGTATCACAATTTTTAAAACATCAGACCCAGAACCAGACTTTGTGACCACAGACCTAGGAGTATGCCCTGAGCACTGCCAGGTATGGTCTAAAACCCAAACAAAACACGACCCCACGGCAAAATTAAAATGCTCTTAGCAATAACTGACAAACTTCACCACTGCTACCTCACCAGAATTCATCAGTTTCCAGAGCTGATCAACGAGGGCTTCATTGCACAAGGGAGACTCCATGTTCTTAATAAAAGGTGGGTTCTTCGTTAACATGGTCAGAATTTTATGCCTGAAAAAGTAGAAAATAAATTAAGTTTTTTGCTTTTAAACAAAAGCATTTGAAAATTACTGTATTTTTCCTATGTTATCATCTTTCTTAGATCTAGCTGGATTTCAAAAGAGGAGGGGGGGAGAGCCGGGAGAGCCGGCCAGGAACTCGGGCGGGAGGTCAAGCATGCAGGCCGTGGGCGCGCGGGGCCTCCGGGACCAGGAACACACGCCTTCACAGCGCTGCGACCACGCTCCTTTCAGGATGTTAACAAAAAGACAGTTATTTTCTATTAATATTAACTATTGTCTTTTCACCAAATAATTATAATGGGTTTATGCTTTTTTAAAATTGCCTTAATGTGAAAAGACATCTCACAAAAGCTGGCTATCATTCCAAATGCTCTTTTCATGTACTTCTAAAACGAACAGCCTTCTCGTCTAAAAAATTTACAAAATAAACCAGTCAGTACATATGTAAGTGTTTTGAAAGGACATAAATATCACTTGTGGGTCAAGAGGAAATCTAATGTGAAATACCATGACCCAAATATGGGTCAGCAGCAAGCACCTTACCCCTTGTACTGTCTCTCCAGCTCCCAAAGAACAACATTTTCTACCGGGCTGATTTCTCAATTATCCTAAATATCAAAGTCACAAGATCCAACTAATAAAACTTGATGGCATTTATTTACTGAGATCATCACAAACTCTTAGTAAAGCGTGCTCCAGAAACAGCTTGGAAATCGTCACAAAGAAAGTGAAATAAGCACTTATGCTTCTTTTAGTATATTACACATTACTATTAAAGTTTTGTTTAAACTGTAAGTTTAAACTGTGTTAAACTGTAACACAGCAGAAAGGCTTTTTTTTTTACAAGGAAATATGAATGATCAAACATTCAAAAGAATACACAAAGGATAAAGTTTAAGGGAAAACCATGAGAATTTCAGAATCAGTGTTTTTTCTTCAAGGCGTCCACATCAGGTTACAATGAGCTTATGTTCTGGGCCCCGTAACAGGCGTGCAGCAAGCCCTGAGAAAGTCGGCAGGACGCCTCGTCTCGCAGCCGGAACATCACAGGATTGCCCACACAACCCAGGATCTCTCCTGGTGGGCTATGCTAACGCCACGGTCAATTACCATCAGCCCAACTTGTTCAAAGTCTCTCAAGAGAGAAAGCACTGTCCAACTCTGCCTCTTGAGGAACTGATCGATGCACCGTGACCACAGGCATGCTTAATTAAAACATGAGAAGGAATCAGCGTCAGTTTTACTTTTGCCACTTTTTATTTGTCTGTTTGGGGCCACACCTGAGGTGCTCAGGGATCACTCCAGGTGGACTCAGGCTGCCAGGAATCGAAGCTGGGTGAGTACATGCAAGACAAGTGTCTTACCAACTGTACTATCTCTCCAGCCCCCAATGTTATTTTTAGAACAATCTTACCCAATCTAATACTAATAACCAATGGTCCTTCCTACCAATGCAAAACATGTAAACAGGCACATAAATGACTGAAAGCAACAATCCAAATTTTAAGAATTCTTCCTATTTTTTAATATTCTAAACATTATTAGAGAATATTCTAAAATTATTCAATTTACTTTCAGACTTCAGAATACACACACACACACACACACAACACAAAACTAACCTTACATATGGTACAGGGTCATTCTGAATCATAGTCAGCAGCCATTGTAGTTCTTCATAACTCCTGTCCACTGTAAGTTTAAAAAGGAAATACATTTATTGTTGACTATACTAAAGGAAAAGAGGGACTTTACACACAAAGCTGGCTGATGGCTGTGGGAAACTTCTTATTGTAATAGTTCAGGATACATTTTACAAGTATCCTGCTGCATGTATAAGCTGTATGTAACTGACACGAAGCATGAGCAAGTGTGGGGAATTTTTCACCAAAGTTCAAACCAATGGTAAAAACAACAAACAAAATTTTTATTAGGAATCCTAAGTTAGAGATGAATAGCTCTAAATGGACGAGATGAATTCAGATAAAAAATTTCCTTCTAAGACTTAACTCAATTTTGAGAGAGGTCTGATAAGAGGTCTGATTTATCTATATGGGACGAGGAACTGCTTTCCAGAACCAGAGAGTACAGTAGGTAAGGTGCTTGCTTGGTCTGCAGCCAACCCAGCACCAACCCTTGCACTGCACCTTGCTCCCGTCTCCTTCCTGCCCCTTGCGGCCAGGCGTGATTTCTGAGTAAAGAGCCAAGAAGAAGTCCTGACCACTGTTAGGTATAGCTCCCAAATAAAAATTAAATACACTTCGGATAAATGCTTTCATCCGAGTGGTTGTTTTCAGATTAAAGAGCAGTCTTAACTTTACAACACAATATAAAAAAGGGTTTATACACACAGTTCTATTATAAAGGATACTGATCAACAAAATGAACCACACTAGCTATTTCCACTTCCCTTTCTTTTTTGGCAGGGGGCTATAACCCTCACAGTTCAAGGTCTACTCCTGGCTCAGCACTCAGGGGTCATTCCTGGTGGGGGTTGGAGGACTGTAACGACTGAACCTGGTTCCCCTCATGCAAGGCAAGAGCCCTACCTGCTCTGTTATCACCACGACCCAGACTGCTACTCTTTCAAGTTTGCTTTTGTGATTAGAAAACTTTATTTCAGGACTTTACTTCTATAGTTTTCACTTTTTCCCATTCTGTAATGATCTGGACTTAACAATCACATTTAAACACCAATTGAAATGATAATGAGTTCTAGTATTCTTTTTTTTTTTTTTGCTTTTTTTGGGTCATACCCGGCAATGCTCAGGGGGTTACTCCTGGCTCTGCACTCAGGAATCACTCCTGGCAGTGCTGGGGAACATATGGGATACTGGGGATCAAACCTGGGCTGGCACAGGCCAGCCGCGTGCAAGGCAAATGCCCTACCTGCTGGACTATCGCTCCGGCCCTCTAGTATTCTTTTGTAAGTCATAATATTGGAGCATTAATTCATTCTGGATCATATTAATTTAAGAAATACTTAAGTGTTAATGAAAATTTATGAACGTTGGGAAAGAAAGTTGGAATATTGGCTTACCTGGCTGATGTCAAGATATCAAGAGTTCAAGAGTAGTAAAATATCAAGAGAGACATACAGAACTCCATTTCTTGTCAAGAAATTCATTTAAAAAAGACAACAATACAGAATTTCCAGCATCATCTCTTAAAAGAAAATGTACCCTCAAGACAGTTGGGCTGCAGTGAATAGCACAGAGTTTGATCCCTGGCATCCCATATGGTCTCAGCACCACCAGGAGTAACCCCTGAGCATAGCTGAGTGTGACCCAAAAAGCAAAAAAAAATTAAATTAAAAAAATACACATGGTGGGAGGCAGAAGTTAGGTAAGACAGAAGAAACCTGTGTGCTAATAATTGTTGGAAATGATAATACCAGCTTAGAACTGAGCATCGAATGTAGGCAAAGGGATATACATGGTAACCTCTAAATGAATGTATTGCAAGCCACAGTGTGCAAGAGAAGGAAGAGGGAGAGTGAGGCAAAGCAGAGGCGGCGGGGGTGGGGAGGAGAAGTTGGGAATTGGGACAATGGCAGTAGGAAATGTGCACTGGTGGAGGGATGGGTGCTGGAACACTGTATGACTGATTCCTAATTGTTGAGTGACTTGCCCTACTGAACCTTAGGCTCCTGCTACATTCAGCTTATGTTAAGAGCTGCTCCTTGCCTTTAGGGAGCAAAAACAATGGGAACTTGGGCAAAATGGGATTGACTTCATAATTCTATATGGCAATAATATTCTTATTATGAATTTTGCTTGCTCCAGTTCAATACTCTTCCCTACTCCCACGGGTCCCCACGAGGGACAGACATATAAATATTCCAAGAGTACTCGGTCACACTGGATCAACCATAATGTAATCAATTCTAGTTCAAGGAGATAAGCCGGGTGCGCCTCTGGGCAAACTGACATGTCTCTGATTCTAAAGGTAATGCCAAAATGAATTATTCTGGACGGATTTTGGACCTTAGTGGGATCTAGAGTCCGGAATCAGCTGGCTATATATTCATGGTGATAAGCATTAATGCCATTCTCTACAAATTGCATTCTGAACTGCTTTCTAGTTCAGAGATGAAGCTCTTCCCTGCTCCGCCAGAAGATTGTATCTCAGGGAGTCAGCTCTGGCATTGTGAATCTTGAGCCAAAGGGCCCATCTGAAGATCGGCATTTCAATATGGTCATTTACCTGGCTTCTTCTCTAGATAGCCCAGGCCATGATGGGCTGGGCTGTAAGTTTTTGGCAGGCTTCTATCTATAAAATAAGGCAGGAGAAAGGAGAAAGGGCTTTTTGGCTATTTTGACCCTCTGCCTCCCTTTAGTAATCCTACAGGTGGTGGGGCCCAGTTAGGAACCAAAAGTCCAGGATTTTCCTGTTCTGCTCCTGGATTTGGTCAGGAAACCTAGCAGCTCTCCGACACCAATCATGAACAGTTTTGGTGGTATAATAAAATAAAAAAAAAACCAAAAAACATATATATAGACACACATCATACATGTCATTATTCTGACGCTTTTTGGCAGGGGATCACACAACAGGCATCATGTAAGTCAGATGTGTGCTGCAGCTCTACTTATCTGCTTCCCCCAAATTATTTCTAAATCAGTGAACCAAAAAAAAATATGAAATAGAGGCCTCAGGCAGGCCCTGGGGCGATTGCAGCTATGCATTAGGGAAAGAAACCAAAACTACAACTTCCAGAATTCTGAGCTGTAGAGGAAATAAAAATTTGTTACTGGAAAATAAACATAAAATAAGCGATTTGGAGACAACCGCTGGACTAGAGCCGTTACCGACTGGATCCCCACGGATGTCAAAAGATCACGTGGCGCCCACCTACAAGATGGTCAGACTTCCTTGTTAAGACCCTGAAGGAACGGTTTGAGGCTCTTCATATTCCTGAATCAACCAGATGCCATTGGGCTACATTGGCACGTGATAGGGTCCAATGGAAATGTTACTGGCGCCCGCTCGAGCAAATCGATGAGTAACGGGATTCAAGTGATCAAGTGATCAAGTGAAGAGGAAATAAACGGGACACTTTGAACCTTCATGCCAGGATACCTCCTTGAGCCACCAGGGGGTGTGGCTGGCCCCGTGGGTGGCCATCACATACTAATACAAAAATCAGGAAATTCAATACCAAGAAGAAGGTAATATCCTCAAAGAGGGAAGAGAACACCTTCTGCTGAGCATCTCCAGACTCCTACCTGACTAAAGAAGAAACAATGCCCCAGAAGAATCCACCCCGACTACCACAGCACCATGGGGAAACAATGCATAACCCAGCTCGAACAGTATATGAAGAAAATAACCCTGAAGACTCGAAAAAATACACACATACATAATCTCTCTGACAAAGAATTAAGAAGAAATAGTGAGGATGTTTAATGAGCTCAATGACAAAATGGAACGGATGTTCAATAAAATATATAGGAGAACATAAATTAAGCAGTGGAAAGGGCAGTCAATAAATTATGGGAGGAAATGAGAG